>JAULBM010283528.1:0-16406 GCA_032357055.1 Geukensia granosissima
GATGCATAAGCATACCCAATATTGCTGACCTATCATATATAGTTACTGAGAAACTGACCAAAGCATGAAAACTTGACGCTGGAGTTTAGGAGTCACTGAACCATGCAAAGTAGGACAAGGACCAATGCCACGCGGTTGGTCGTTAATTTCATATCACGAACTATAAGCACACTACCTTTGACCATCCTACTGACCTAGCATTATTACTTTCAGAGATATAGAGCTTTCAAAAACAAGTAATGCCGCCGCCGTCGCCTCCGGAATGTAACACCTATGTCTCGCATTCGTGACATCGTCGCAGGCGAGACAAAAACTGACACGGCCTCAACACAGACCAAATAGGTCGGATTGGAAAACGAGTTGAATTTGATAGTCACAAAAGGGTATTCATGCCTATTCTGCAATATTCTGCATATCCCCCTTCACAAAAAACTAATTATTGCATTTTAGTTCCTGCATGGAAGAACAAGTTTATAAATATTATCATAAAGTTGCATAAATGATATGTATACATATGTACATGCAAAATGATCATGTGTTAAATGTGTATGCAAAATGTTACTGATATTAATGAATTAATCGTCATTCCTTTTCGCTTACATTGTCATGCCGTGTTAGTTTATGTGTAATTAGTTTAAATCAGATCAAAAAGGTCTTACCAATCTTGCTTCCACTCGAATCTACTGCCGAAGGTTTCTGGGGTCGTCGAAATGCGGATTTTAGGCTCTTCGATATACTACTATACCTTGCAGATTTTGAATTATGCTCATTTTGATTTTCTGTGGTTTTTGATATTTGAGGGTTTTCTTTTTGTTCCTGTACTTTCGGTCTTACAACCTGGACTGGTTTTTCTCCTTCAAATGTGGTTTCCTTCGGTTTACGTACCTCAGTTTGTCCAACTGATCCATTGAAAGTGGTTTCAACGCGTCTCCCACTTCGAGGTGACGTCGACATAGGCTGAACGCTCAATGGCGCTGCTTGTTGAGGCTCGACTCGTCCAACATTTTTACTTTCTAACTGTCCGCTGGTATCCTTTTTAAGTATTGGCTTTGCGGGCACTGTCGGTTTTGAATTGGATATTTGACTTGGTGCTGTTGTTTGCGATTGCGCCTTAGGACTGTTCACCGCGACAACAGTAGGCGATATGGGAGACGTAGGAGATTCGATACTTTTCGCTACAGGGGATGTAGGCGACGGTTTTGTCGAAAGGTTGACAGGGAGTCTTTTTCGCGAACTTTCTTCAAACATTAGCCGAAGTTTTGAAAAAGGCACAATCGGAATTGGCATGAGTTCTTTTGGTTTATCTTTCTGTCGCAATTTATCACTCGGTAATTGAACACTTATTGGTGTTGGCGACTTTTCTGGAGTCGTTTGCAATTTCGGTGGAGCTCTATATAATTTTGCGCTAGTGGGCGTTACTCGGGTTCTGATGACGACTGAGTTGGAACTGAGGCTTACTGACGGACAGGGTGATGACGTAATGCTCGGTGGAAAATTATATGACGAGGTGGTTGAAAACGAGTCTTTACGCGGTGAACTATACAGACTCCACGTACTTCCACTACGCGAGACGCTAGATTTCTTGTACCAGTCCGGAACGTTCAATTTTTGTAGCGACTTGGTAACACGTAACTCGTGTACTGACGGCACTCGCCCAAGTGTCCCCGGGCGAGGAGATTCTTCAGTGACGTCATCAATATTGGTTTCAAGCGTGCATAAACTTTTAGACTTTGGAACATTTCGATCGCTAAATCGTCCTTTCGATTCTTTCTTGTGTTTGATTCTTGTTGCTAAATCACTCATGCTTGCAGTTCTCTCTAACGGAAACTGAAATTCAAAATCATTTTCAAAGTCAGTAAATATCTGATATTCTGTTGTTTCCCCTGAATCAATATCCGTTTCAACCAATGAAGTAACAGATCCATATCGCATTAAGTTAGATTCCAAATTGTCAATAGAAAGTGTTCGATTTACAATTTCTTGGTGTTTTTGAGGGGAAAACATGCAATTTTCGTGCAGAGAACAAATTTCAGGCTTTTCTACTGAACTTCGCGATGAATTTAACGAATTAAAATCTAATTTGTCGTAACTTTTGTGACTTCGTTTTGACCTCGGTAAACTATTTCCTCTCCTCACATAACGCGGTTTTCTTTCCGTTACTTGTTCAAATGATGCCTTATGGTGCTTAAATTGTTCCTGCATTTGGTCACTAGACAAGTTTTGTTCACTAAGAAATCGTTGTCTTGATGCGATAATTTTTTGACGAGATTGTGGAAGTTTTAATGTTTTCTCTGGTGAGACTACTGCCACACTTCGTGTACATTCCGGAGACACGGGCTGTAGTAAAACAGAAAAATACGATCTGCTCTGTTGCTCTTGTTGCTTTTTGATTTTTGCTTTGCTTCCGCCTTTGAAAGAAGATGGTTTAACGGCAGATGATCGGACGATATGTCCTTTTACATTGTGTAACATATCAAGAATTTGACATTTTGTTTCCGACGGAGAAACGTATTTAAAATCTTCCATGCTGTCTGATTTACTTCTGTCGCAATCTAAATCTATTCCAGAATCGTGTGCTCTTGATAAAATTTCAATACAAGGTTTAAGTGAAGACTCAAATTCCCCATTCTCTTGTATTTGCATTGTATTGCATTTAAAGTCACTAGTATCTGCAAAATCTGGCGCGTTATCATCTGGAAAATGTTCAGACGTATCGCCTGCTAAGCCATTACGTTTGCCAGGACTGCGTTTGGAGTGCAGTTCTTCACATTTACTTTCAATAATCAAGTCTAAATTTGTCTTTTGATTATTTTCACTTTCTTTTGAGTGTGTTTTACTCGCTTCCCTACTGTTTCCATTTATGTCCGTATTTTCAGTTCTTAATGATCCATTTGATTCAGCTTCATCACTTTTGTATTTATCATTCGTGTAAAAAGATTGTGAATTATTTATGTCAGAAGTTACCTCCGTCGTTAAAATTTGAATTGATTTAATTTCGTGTTTCGAATCAATAGTTTGGCTTTTATTGTTCGTGCTTTTACAGCTGTCAGTAATTTGATTCTCGTCAATAAAAAGTTCTATATTTTCCAAATCTGAAATAATTGGATCACTATTCGTAAGTGCGTCAGAAGTGTACAATTTGCTTTCATTGTAAGAGTTCTTATTTTCTACTTCAGGATCCACTTCCTGTGATTTCATCCCGTCTATCCCGTGTGGGTCAACCTTGCTTGAAATTTCATCATTATTCCTGTCCTTGACATATACTCGAGTGTGGTATTCCGTACTAATATCCTCTGTCCGAGAAAATATGAATCTCCCGTCGTCCGATATTCCAGATTCGCAAGGGCTTTCAAGCGCCGGGGAAAGTCCTATTGCATCTAAATTGTCAAAAGTTTCGAAATTTCGGAGATTTCCTGAATCCAGTTTGTTGAATGTATTGAAATTCGGCAGATTATTAGTTTGTCCGCAAACGAGATAAAATGAATCGTCATCTGAATCGCAATATTCGAATTCGGCAAAATCATCTTCATATGGATTATATTCCCTTGGACCAACATCATCATCAAACCTTTTCTCGAAGTTTTCTTTTGATTGACAACTCAATTCATTTGAATCAAAATTACGTAGCTCCGATGGAATGCCTTGTGAATAATCGTTTTCGTCCGTCTCTTCCTTAATGAACAGTTCGTTTTCCTCTGGGCACGCTTGATCGCTAACAGCTGTCTGTTTCTGGAGTTCATCCTTGGAACTGTCAACGTATTCTTGTTTGTCCTGGGTATGTTTTTGTTCAATATTTGTTTCACTTACAGCTTTTATTTCTCTAACGAAATCATCGTAATCCAAATCAGCTTGTAAATTTCTATTTTGAACCTCTTCTTCTATAATTTCTGCGAATGTATTGTCAGTGTCTGGAGTTTTGTCGAGGTCGGTGCCGTTCAAAAGATTTTCATTACTACCGTGTATAAAGGCTATAATATCTTCTCTTTTAAGATTGTCTGATACACTATGTTCGTTGTTATTGATTGTGAAGGACAATGGTTTGTTCGATTTTTCTACAATTTGAATTTCGTGTGTGTCACTGTTGTCCGATTTTACACTTACAACGGTAATCACCGACTCACTACTACAAGATTCGTCTGATAAATTAGCATTTTCGTCATCAATAGCACGAGTTCGAATAATTGGAGAAGGTGGTAAACTCTCAGATTTGTCTGAAATTCTATCTGAAATGTCGGAATATTCGTCCAAATCTTCTCCGCAATGATCAAAACATTCATCTATGAAATTATCCAATAATGTGTGATTGTCGTCTGCTAATTCAGGTTGACACGATATGTCCTCTGTACAAGGCAATGAAATGTTCTTGTCGCTTTGATCATAAACGAGATCTTGTCTATTACCTTCAGGCTCATGTTCACCTGTCGTTATTAGATAAGTGTTATTTTTATTGTCAACACTGTCCTCCATTTCATTTTCACTGAAATCGTCTGAATCCTCTTCCATTATCGGTTCTAACCCATTTGCAAAGAACATATCCGGTTCCATGATAGGGGGTTCGAATACACCTTCTATAACGTCGTCGTCATTGTCAGAACTGCTATCACTGTCGCTTTCTACGTTGGCATCATCAACTATGCTTTGATATTCCTGATTCATATACAGTTTCTCCAGCATGTCATGAGATGCGGGAATAGGGCTCAATTGAATATCGGGTTCCATTTCATCCGACGACGACGACTCAGAAGATCGTTTTACAGTAAAATCTCGAACATTTCGTCGGGTGTGAACGGTATCGTACATATCTTCCTCCCAGCTATAATCTCCCCATGAAGGACTATCCTCTGCGCCCTGTTTTTCTTCACTATCTGTAGCTAAAGTAGCATATTTTGGAGATGCTGTTAAATTTGCATTTTCAGAAGAACTGACAGTTTCATCAACGGGAATGTCAACCGTAGGTTGTGTTTCTCCCTCATTAGGTTTCCCTAAATTGTTTTCTGGTAGCGGTCGGGAAAATCTCGGGCGGACTTCGCCCTCTAATTGTTCTTGTCCTTCAGCAAGAAGGCGCCATGAAAATACGATTGTAATAATTGCAGCAAGGGCAGAAGTTACAAATCGTTCAAATGCCCCATCTGGAAGCGACCCAGAACCCTCCATGTAAACAATAACTGCTACCGGTATTTAACTATCTCATTCGCACTACTCTTTACCTTCAAATGTATGTCTCCTTAAAACTTCGTCCAATATTATTCCGCTTATAAATTAAGTCCATAAAATGAGCATTATAAAGTCCATTAAGTGAGCATAATTCATAAATCTGTGAGTTGTATTACCACATAGTCGCCATTTTACTTTTTACAGGTAAACAAACTATATTACACAGCAGGTAAACCCTACACAAATTCTACCTAATACGACAAATTTAGCTCACGGTGAAATTCCTCAATCAATATGACCAATAGATTATTCCCTGTACTGTCATGTGGTGAATTTTCATTACGGATCAGTGGGCGTGTCGCATGTCAACTATTTCGGCATTTAAATCTCCCGTATATAATTACGTCTTATTTACAGGTAATCATAATTGATTACATTCTATATACAATAACCATAATCTGATTACAATAGCCAATTGTCACCTAAGCATGTACTTGTTTTGTTGTTTATCCGTATTTAATTACAATAACAGTATCAAATAGCGGACCGTTTTGTACCAGCCTTTGAATCTGTCCGGTGGCTGATTTTTTCAGTAAGTCATCAAATACATGTATTTGTGAGAATTTCTATAGTTATAACCAAAAAAAAATTTCCGTTAAAACTGTCATGTACTGGTTTTGACTGGAACACAGGTTTTTCATTCTTTTTTAGCTAATCACAATTTGTACATTGACTATTTTAAAGTTTTGCGTCTGTCAAATTCACAATTATTCGAAATAGCGAAATACACGTCTCTTAAGAAATTTGGAAGAAATCTGGCCAGCAAACTGTCGATAATCCAAATAATAATTCCAAATTTGAAATGTTCAGGAAAAATTGAAATTTCACTTTCTAGATACGAAATGGAAAAGTAAACTGTTCAATAAATTCCTAATTAAACATACAATGTACATCATTAATTCGTACCGACTGGTGGTATCTGATGCACTACTGACTCATCTCGTTGTAATTGTCACTTTCAATGTATTTTCTTCCACTGCAGTGCAATATCCTATTAAAACGTTTTCACATTGGGTAGTACAGCACTTTCGTAAGTAACAGAGTCGTTCAAAATTGACTTCCACATCTCTACACGTGACAAAACTTTAGGATCCCGAAAATCGATGTTACAACTGCTGTGCAAACGAGTCACAAAAGTTACGACATTCAGCCAATTAAGTTGCTTTTAAGCATAATTAGCACCGATATGGTTCCATAGGTTGACCAAACATTAAATTACAAATCCCCTAAATTCCCAGCCAATTTCAATGAAACGAATCGTGTTCTACTTGACTGACTCGGCTGTTACTTTATTTATTATATATATATATATATACATACACGAAGGATAAAGGTTCTTGAATGAAAAGTATACTGTTTAAAATCGATTTTACCAAGGAGACGATAAATGTAATGTTTAACACCTGTTGTCGCATCGATTATTAAACCTTTTCCTGAATCACAGAAAATGAAAAAAATGTATAGTTGTACGACGAAAATTACGTAACTTGTATATCTACAACAGTGAGGTGGAATTGAAATAGTAAAACATCGACTTAAAAATATATAGTTTTGTTAAGACCGACCTGAGGGTTATCATCCGCCTGGAATAGAAGATTCTGCACCGACATATTTTCAGAGTTTTTTGAAATACACTTAAACCGGTGCTAAGTGCCGTCTCGATCTTTGTACTGAGTGATGTTTGAGTGCTTGGTATGCCTTACTGTGACTTTGAAATTGAAGCCTTGTTTCTTTTATTACAGCGGGTAAAACTGGTTTCAACAGGTAAATTTGACCATGATTTGGACTGCGCCGTTTAGCCCTCTCTGATTAGACCCTTTTTAATTTAAAAATTGTGGCTCCTAACTTTGACAGTGCTTGGCGGTTGAGGCTAGACCGGAAAAGTGCTTCTTTTCCAAATATACTGGTAAAAAAAAGAAACGTTACAGCTTAATGTGCATTCACTAGGACTTTAATCTTTCTTGCTCCATAAAGTTGTCCGAAGTGTATATATCGATTCGACATTTTTGCAGAATGGTCAGCTCAACCTAAGCTTCAGATTTATGCAAAAAAATCGAAATTTCATTTTTTTTTAGATTTCAAAAAGTGCTTTTTGTACCAAAAATTGAAAAAAAATTAATTCAACTGAAATTTACGACCACAAAGTGCACATTTCAAAATTTCTAATTTTCCGAAGTTTAGTGTTGAAGTTTTTCTTCTCTCAAAAATGTGTTGATCACCTTTCTCGGTATTTTGTGACATCCGGTTTCCAGTTTTGCAATTTGACATTACAAATAATACTCTACTTTAAAATTCGTTGTAAAAATGGGTATCTTATTCTTAGTGTTTATTTTGTAGAGCAAGCTGCAATGATACTTTTAGCAATCGCAAACAATTTAAAATTGGCCATCTGTTTGCCGAAGTGGCTCCTTGCACGCGCTATGCCAATTTTACAATGTTAAATTCCCGTAGAGAATTTTAAACCATGCACGGCGCAGCTTAAAATACATCGTGATTGCTAAAAGTATCATTGAAGCTTGCACTATACAAAATAAAAATATGGTACACATTTCTACAAAAAATTCTGACATAGAATAGTATTTGCGATTCCACATAGATCACAAAATTTTAAATTGCAGTACATTGATAAATATTTATGCAAATTAATATCAAAACTGCAAACCAGATTATAAAAACAACACGTATCAATATAACTTTTTTCACCTTGTGGAAATTCCGATTTATTTTAACAGCATGTTGTGTGTTATAAATGTGTCTAGGCCCCACGGTCTAGTTCGATTTAAGGATAATTTCCTCCCTTGGGCCCTGATCAATCCGATAACGAGGTCAAACGACCACAGTCACCTCATAAGGTAAATGTCAAAGACATGCATGTCCTTAAACAAGAAGACGATTGTTTAATAGCTTTCTTTTTTCGCAACATTTGTTTTGGCTTTAGGAACAACATCATAGGGATTGATGGTTTAACTTTACGGGGGAGGGGGTTGTGGATTTTTTATATCTCAAACAGAAATATTTTGATCGCAAATTGCGAATTTTTTGCAGCGATTAGTCGCATTTTTAAAAATTTAACATTACGCTATATGGAATAAACTTGCTTCAGAATATTATTTTTTGTTATCTGCCTGTCCAGAATTTTTTCCATAAAGTTGGCCCGACATCAAAATATTTTTTTGGTGATAAACCATAACCCCTTCTTTCAGAGTTTAAAAGGTCGTTCCCTTAATAAAAAGCTGAAAAATGTTTTTGCACCGCTTGCCAAATTTAATCTTTTCAAGCCTGAAAATGCTATTTTTCCAGATAAAAATAAAATCATAATATTGTAACAGTTAGGATATATTTAAAAAGTGATAAAAACTTAGCTCCAAAGCCTCTTTAAGAATATACAATAGAGATTACGTAGGGCCGTATCCCGATAACTGCGCTTTTAGGCAGCTAAAACTCTAATGTTTTCTATAGAAGTTGCGAACAACCTTCGTGCTCCCACTGCTTCAAACCTTTCCATCGCACGGACTTTTGGGTATCAGGTACGGGAAACGCCCAGCCTTAACTTTTTTTACATCAAAAATTAAAAAAGAGGGGTTGGGTGGGTGTCCGATTCCCTAAGCGACTGTTGTATTGCATTGAAATAAAATTGTATTTGAAGATTCACTGGGTGTCCCTATCTAGTACCGAAATCCGGTAATACTGTGAAATAGATAAACTATGTTTACATATAGTATCAGCAGATACACAAGAGGATATCATGTAAACAAATTTATTGACAAGAAGTAAATTTAAAGGGATTTTTATCAAAAGTGGATATGCTACGGTTTATGAAGTCCATGGTTTTTCCCTATGACCAAGAATATGGTCACAGTTGATAACTATTGTTTTTGACATCGTTTCCATAAATGACGAAACTGTGAAAAATGGTGGTTAATTCGTCCCTATAGTTAATTGAGTAAACCGCCTCTTGGTTTATAAATCTTTGCACATGAAACCCTAAGCTTTTAATTCATAGTCTTACATCAGCGCTAAACAGCAGAGAAAACTATGATCATAAATACCCTTGCATATACCATGATAAAATTCAATGTGGTGGCAGATCTAGATAGAGGAAAGAAGACGTTCGCCACCCCTCCCCCAAATAAATAATCTAAAAAACGAGGAAAAAGTAGCCTCGTTTCTTTGCTCAGCGTCCATCTGTACATTTTCGCCTCCTTACTCAGTACCATGGGTCCGCCTCTGGACCGTCAATTCTGATGAATTACTCACAAGGGTTTGTGTACAGTGAGTTGACAAGATAGGAAGATACACCCTCTCCAGGCCCTTCTTGAAAGGGGAGGGAGAGGGTGTATCTGCCGATCTTTTTTACTCACTGTACACAAGCCCTTGTGAATCACTCATACGTCTTGTAGATGTTACCCGTCGGAGGAAATTTTAAAGTGTAAAAATATAAACAATATGTTTAATTGTGCTATATATATACATACACAATAGGGTGTGTATGATGTGCAGCATGATACACAAGGATGATCAACTTGCAACATGTCCTCTTTAATCTACCAAATACGACATTTTTACTTAACTCACGAAAAATATAAAATAAGCAAACCATTGCCAAATCTCTGGTCCGATTACGCTCCTAGTTAAGTATGAGTCAACCGACATTAATAGAAATTGTTTAATTTTAAAATTATACAGCAAGGGGCGAGTTTGGCGACCAAGAGAATGATTTAGTAACCTGCGACAAAGATTTCAGTCCATTTGCTTAAACAACTACTTAAACTGGATCAAAAGAAGGAGAGATATATTGAAGTCAAATTAATATACTTTTGGATTCTCCGTTTAAAAACTAGAACAGTGAAATAAAAGAAAAATAATGGTCAAATTAATTGACTGCTAAATTTATGTTAAATATCTTGAATTTTATTTATTTTTCATGTTAGATTTTGTTTCGATGCACAATATATGCATTTATAATCTTAGATAACATATCGTACTTACTTGTTATAAAGTAAAAATCAACAATACCCTCAAACATCATTCTTGTAGTCTGAAAACACAAAATGAAAAGGTGCATTTGCAATAAAACTGTTATAATTATGGAAACCAAATCTACATCAAATGTCTGGAATGAAGAACATTAATCTTTGGAATTAGGAATCGTTGCTATTTTTATGCAAAGAACTCATTTCTATAATTTCATGGAACAAACACAGTATGGTTCATAATTTGCAATTTATGGTTTCATAATATTAACACAGTATAGGCAGGGTTTCATAATATTAACACAGTAGGCATGGTTTCATAATTATAAATATTAACACAGTAGGCATGATTTCATAATATTAACACAGTATAGGCATGGTTTCATAACTTGCAATTTACCATACAATATATCCATAAGGAGTATATGATGCAGATATCGTGTGACTTAAAATTGCATATATGCAGGAAAAGACTATTTATTGTTTTTTTCACTTTTTGAAACAGAAAGGCGGAAGGTGCATCGAATTATTTCACTTACTTAGCGTTATTCTTCTTTTGTTTATATGTTATTTTTTTAAGTAATGTCCATGTTCATGAGTCGAATACTCCATTTGTCCTCTGCCTAAATTTAACATTGAAGCAAGAACAATGACTGTTCTAATTGGCAAAAAATCATCTGATAGATATCGAGAAGGTTATTCACTGGACGGTGTAAACCCTGAAACGTTTGTCACCCCACCCCCGAAAAAAAAACAAATCAAAAGGAGAAACATAAACATGAAATATCTATTAATGTATTATTTGTTGTATTTTTTATGTGAATGCAGTGGAAAAATTGAGCATGTGTTTGGTAACCTGACAACAAAAAACATGATCAGTTTTATCTAATATTTCGAGGAATAGCTAAACCTGAGTACCGTTTGTAGCTAAACCTGAGTAGCGTTTGTAATAGTATCTTAGGCTAAACCCAAAAAGTTTTCTAAGAACGATCTAACAATGCAAACAAGTTGATAAGCTACAACTGTAAGTCAACTGATTGCCCCGATGCCCCAGTGGTCGAGTGGTCGCCTCGCGTGCGTGAGGTCGTTGATTTAACCTTCATCAGGGTTAAACTAAAGACATCAAAGTTGGTATCCGCTACTTCTTGGTTAACATTCGGCATCTGGAACAACAGAAGATAGCCAAATCTTTTTGTGGAATGTTGCGTTAAGTAGAACGCCATAAAGCTTGGTCAGTGTTTCGGCATAGTATAAAACAGGGTTCATTCATATCAGAGGAGCTTATGTCACGACTGAGAGCAACGATTTGCTGCTGAGGACGTTAATAAATTTAACACACCCAATCATATGCCTCATACGCTCTCGCCCAATGGATTTCAAAGATTTATACACATTGAGAGAATCTAAGCTTAAATAACTGTACTATATTATGGTCCTGTCGACTATATTAAATGAAAGTTCGGGGACTGATTGATTTATGTCCCCTTTGTCTTATACCACATTACATGTATTAGGTATTATTGTCTTCTATTGTTGTTTTTTTTTTCTGTAACCAATTATTGTATATATGTTGATTTGTTGATTCCACTGTCCTTCGGAGCATCCTGATTGACAATAAAGCTTTTGTATTTGTATTAATTGATATAGATCTATAGAAACGCGATTGCTTACGTAGAGGGAACGACATTTTAGTTTTACCAAAAGTACAACACTTTTGAGCTAGAGTAGAATATGGTTGCCGACGAAGTATTTCTCACGCTTGGACTAATGTTTAGATTACTTTTGAAATGTATACTAGCAAATTCAATCTAACGATTGGCGGGGTCAACAAAGAAAACTGAATCAGAATTTGTAAAATTTCTTGATTGAATGGTGCTTAACGTCCATTGGCAAATATTTCATGCATATTCAGGACGAAAGCATATCACGAACAGACCGACACGATGAGCCTGATTTTTTACGTGCTAGCTCAGGAAAACAACAGTCTGCAGGAAGACATGCCAGGTAACCAAGACATTATTCTTTCTGCTTAGTGGATAAGCAGCAAATACCAATTTATGACCCGGCCGGGGATCGAACCCAAGCCCTTCCGCACTCGAGGCGAGCACAACCGAGGCGGTCTTAAAATTTACAAAGGTATTCTACATGTACAAAATTCTTTCAGATGAACAATTTTAAAATAAGGTCAATAATATAAAAAAGAAATTCTCCAAATTTAAGAAATTAAAGTATAATGATTACTTTGAATAATCATTATTGCTTCACATTATACACATGATAACGCTTTCCCCCTGGACTTCGCTCCGTATACATTTACACAGAGTTCACACCTGTTCAATAAGTTTGATAAAATGTCGGGATTGTGACTATTTCATGTATATATTATGTAAACGAAAACTGTTCAATCATGTCAATATTGAGGCCGGTTTGTAGCTTTTACAAAAACCGTTTGCAAGTTTTGAGCACGCAAATCTGAAAGTGTAGGAAAATATCGTGTGCTTTGTCTGGCCGAGAGGACCATGGAAAAGGAATATAGAGTGATCTTTTGAGATAACATTTACAAGTTCCCCATTGTTCTCAGAAAATTCTGGCCAAGACTCCCTTTTTCAGTTTTTCCATGTAGAAACTGCACTAGAAACAAATAGGCGAGACATCGACCACTTGTCCCAGATATTTTGAAACGTTAGAATTATAGATGCTTAATCCAGTTTCTATAAACATACCCACAGGGAGCACTTGAGAGTAATTATGAAAATACTTAACATGCTTATTAAAATACGGATTTGTAACTTTGCCATCAGCATCCATGTTTACACTGATTACACAATCCAAACATAATGTTTACTCGTGTGTCTGCTTCATTAATTACCACGTGTAAATGAACAGTTAGTTCTAGGTCATTTTGATTTGCATACCGACAATTGTTATCATAATAAATTTATCAGCCATGAGGGCACACATGTGGTTACTATTATCTAATTATGTGATGGTAATAAATTCGAATTGTATTGAATATAAATACCAATAGTTATTATTATTTTATGTATTTATATGCAATCTTGAACCTTTTTGGGTCCATATTGGTTAAAAAAAATTACATATTTTGGCCCTGATTTAAAGCTGCTATTTTCACTTCAAATGTGATCAAATTCAAGCTTCCATCCTGGATTTCTAAATATATATCAATTAGACATTGGGGCATTTAGATGATACAAAATATAGTTGTCGACGTTTGAAAAAAAAACCAAATTTCTAATAAAGTTTCCTAAACCTACTTCCTCCACGAAAATAAAGTTTGAACGGACATATATTTCAGAATTTGCATTTGCACAGATCGAGTCAAAACCGGGTTCAAAACAAAATCTCTATGCTGGAATATTTAAGCAATTGAAATCCAAAATTCACTGCCAGTTTATAATCTATGAATTAAAAAATATAAATCATGTATATATTTATGACCTATGGTTCAACTAACTAACTCACCCATCGAAGAGCCTTTAATGAAACAATCCGCATCCGTGCACTAAATGATGTGTAAATGTATCCTCCATAATAGATCAGAGAATGTTGATGAAACTGGAAAATCTCGTTACCATGGAAACAAAAAATCATAGCCACTTACACAATTATTGGCGATGTTAACACAACGATTGAGACATAGTGTACGTACGTGATGCTCAATACTGTTTAAATTTAAATTTAGATAATTTTAAATCAAATCAAACGGACAAACTTTAGAGTATTAACGTTTATATGACATTTTATTTATTGATGATTTGTCCACCATCCCATCTGTTGTTATCATTAAAATGGGGTCTTGACGGGGAACTGTTTAAGATTATATCTTGATGCATTGTTTAAAACGTTTAACGTAATGGTGAAATATTAGCAATACACATCTTATAACCAGTATCTAAAACAAATACTATCAAATGAATTATCTTAAACATCTTCACAAAAAACATTTAAAGCATTAGCGTACAAATCAAATTTTTGTATTATAAGTGCATGTTTCTAAATCGGCTTCATATAAAACAAATGACAATAAAACAAGTAGTATAACAAATATGACTATTTTGACAACATTCATAGTTTATATTTGTCACTGGTCTATTAATATCAAAAGCCTGATTTAAAAATTTGCCGTCTAAACACTTCTTGAATATAGAAATAGTAGCATAAACCCAAAACATGAGGCTAACGGGTATGAGTGGCCATTCATGTCAATGGCGCGATAATAAACGCGTATATTTTTATATACGCGTATATGTATGCTATATACGCGTATATTGTCATAATATACGCGTATATAGTAATAATATACGCGTAAATTGATAAAATATACGCGTATATTAACGCGTTAATAATTTATCAACACTTATTTGTCTAATACGCGTATATGTGCTAAATATACGCGTATATTTTTTATATACGCGTATATTTATGCTTTATACGCGTATATTGCCATTATATACGCGTATATTTGCGATATTAACGCGTATATTGGTAAAATTTACGCGTATATTAACGCGTTAATAATTTATCATAATTATCTGTCTAATACGCGTATATGTTCATAATATATCGCAAATATACGCGTATATAATGACAATATACGCGTATAAAGCATAAATATACGCGTATATAATGACAATATACGCGTATAAAGCATAAATATACGCGTATATAAAAAATATACGCGTATGTTACCGCGCCAATGACATGATTGGCCACTCATAAAGCTCTCTCGGTTCCCTTTCCAAATATATTGTGGACGTTTCCGGGATTTTTTTTACCCTTTTGCCGTAAATCCGTACAGTCTTTCAATATGATTGAACTGGAGTTTATTACCACATTCAACAATATTTCAACCATATCACAACAGGCGGGTTTAATGGTAGATTATGTAGAAGTACTTGTAGTACTTTGAAACATCTGACATGGTACAGTAACTGACAAATATAACCACCCATTTTTGTATGGAACAAAGCTGCACGCTATGTCAAACGTATCGGTGATCGTTAAGGGCGATTCGGTTTACATAACAAGGCGCCGACATGATTGAAATATTGTTGTTCTAGAGAAATTAATTACCAATTATTTTAATTAAAAAAATTCGTACACTTGACACCTTTTATTGATAAATTGGATGCTCCCGCTATAGTAGCAAAATACTTTTCAATAGCATAATGCGTTTGGTTATTTACGAAAGTCGGTGACATTTTGTGCACTAGTATATTTCGACCTGTTTTAACTGTCAGATCCAATGTAAATTTGTAAAATATACCGTAATTTTTCGCATACTAACGCACTTTTTGGGAAGAAAGGGTGGGCGGCAAATGCAAATAAAAATGTTAATCTACTAATTCTCATCTCTGTTCACGGATACGATGTTTTCTGACAATTGTCAGAATGTTTGCAACTTGGACCAATTTCGGACCACTTGTACTAATGCTGAAATTGACTGAATATTGAAAATGGTTTTCAGATAATTTCGATAAACTTGTGGAACAATGTGCAATTTATAATGATAAATTATGAAAGCGTTCTCTCGTGTACTTTTGATAAATCCTATCAATTACATAGACATAGTTGTTTCACGCATTATATCACCTGTAAATATTGTTGTCATAAATAAAGATAAAAAACTGAAGCATGTGTAACTAAATTAATAATTTTAATTCTCATTTAAATTAAACAGATAATAGTAAATGTAATACGAAATAAAAGTCACGATCTAATTAACAAAACACGAAGTAGGTCATGCTATATATTATTTCTTTATTCATCCTGCTTGCAGTTAAAATATCAGTTAGAATAATTGACTAAACAATCTGAATGGTTCAAATGCGAATTTAATTTAGGCCCCACTTGTCCTAACATTGATTTTCAACACTGGTCCAAGTGGTCGGAAAGTTGGCAAAAATTGTCTTAAATTTGATCCGAGTGATCTTGTGACGACTTGTCCGAGTTTTCATGAATTCTTTGAAAAGGAAACGTAGAAGACAGAATTCTAAAGTTCTAACAGAGAGTAAAAATTGGCACATTATCATTTTTAACCGCTACGAGTGTCACATCCGTAAAACGTTTACTCCTGTCCACAAAGACTGTTGATAACTGTCGATAGAGTTTGAAGTCATCCACAGTTTTCTTCAGCTAGCTCAAGTGTTGTAAATGACTGTGAATGTTGGTGTCAGACAAGTACAGTTGCAAACAACT
>JAULBM010283639.1:0-16403 GCA_032357055.1 Geukensia granosissima
AATTTAGGTTATGGGCTTATAACCAAAATACTTTCAACCAATCAGAAGACGCGTTACATCCAATATTAAATTATTAAATCATAGACTTAAAAATTCCACTTGCAATTGGTTATTATCTCGTTGGTTTTTCAAATGAACTCAATTGGAAATTAAAGTAGTCAACCTTCCAATATTGTATCCAAGTAGTCATTGAAAAAATGTTTTCTCTATCGTTGAAGTAATGGAGGGACTGACACCAAATGGACGTGTTAGAAAACACCTTGCTGCAAGCCCACGAAAGAATTCAATGATACTATTAATTTAAGAGTTAAACTATTTTTAATAGATTGCGTCAATGTTTTAACTGATGGACTGTTAGTAATCGATGGTATTATCAACTTAATAGTCAGCTGATACTGAAGTAACACCAGTTTGTTAATTAATGCATTGATACCTTTAAATTTTAAGTCTAAGGTTAATCTTGCTTGAGGTCTACAAGTATCCACAGGTGAATTTCTAGAATTGTATAAAAGTTAAAGTATGTGAAGTTAATATTAAAGAAACCAGATCATTTCTTAAGATGTGACCAAGAGTTGAAATTTGGAGGTCTCTACAAGGCCTGCGATGGAATCCAATTTCCTTGTTACGGGCATTTAAATGTCCAGATTAAATGAAAATGTACGTGCTATATGTAAAAAAAATTAAATGACAAAATAAAAATATCGGTTGACATGACTTCTGACTAAGTACAAAGGCGACCTTAAACGAACTTTGTCGGAGCCAAACCCTATCCTTGTAGTGGCCATCTGCTAACATCTATACATTTGTATATTATTATCTTGTATACAGAAACAGTAAAGCAGAACCTACATAAATGCTTCTTATATAAAGTTTTAGTTTCACTGTGAGAAATTTTTAAATCAGCCAATCGAAAAACAAGAGTTGCATTGGACAAAATAACAAATATTTGTGAAAAAATTTCCATAAATGCTTCCAGTCAAGCTTGAACAAAAGAGTTAGGGTGTTAAGGAACTATTCTTGGCCTAAAAATGAAGGTAGTTTTATCTTTCTGAAGTATGGTCAAAAGTAAAGTAATATAATGGGTAATAAAGAATGTCAATTATTTGGGGTATTAGGCGTGCACTATGATTTAATTATGACGTCAGTTTCTGTGCCACTGATAATGGTAGATTTCCAGTGATATCTAATTATATTTCTGTCAAAAAAACGAGCACATGCAGGAAACAATAAAATATTTAAATATGATTTGAAGCTTTTTGAGGTTTCACAAAATATGAAGGTGTTTCTTGGTTGTGCCAAGAATTTTCCAGTTGCAAAATATGCTTAAAAATGTAAAAATGAGCGTACATGATACCATTCATCAAAATAGTCATTTCTGATGACCATTTTGTACATGAAGTATGCAAGAATCGGGTAAAACGTAATTGTTTACTGTAAAGTGGTTGCTTCTTTTTCCTGAATTTGAATAAGTTTGAATTAATAATTTAGTTTTTGGAACATTTTGGGTCCAAAAGGGCCTTTATACCTCTACTCATTTTTGAACTTGTAGTTTCAGAGGAGCAGACAATTGTTAAAAATCAGTCGATTAGAAACAAGAATTGTTTGTGGCTGCAGAATTTGTAGATATATTGGAATAAGACGAGAAAACTTTGCAAAGACTCCCATGTAAAGTTTAGTTTATTTTTCTTAGCAGTTTTAAATGAGAAGTCTTTTTTTAAACCAACCAATAAGAAACCAGAATTGCTTGTGACAGCCATGTTTGTATTCCGATATGGACGAAACGATGAAAGGTTGTGAGGGACTTTCTACCGATGCTCCCTGTCAAGTTTGGTTCAATTTTACATTGAAAGCTTAAAAAAGGCAAATCAGAAATAAATATTGACTGTTGCAGCCATGTTTGTAATCCAATTGAGACAAAACGAAAACGTTTGTAAAGGACTTTTAATAGATGCTTCCTGTCAAGTTGGATATATTTAGCTAAAGCGGTCGACGATCGCAGTGTGATGACCATGTTTGGCCGGTTGAGCTAAAAATGGACATCGAATTTTGGTATAGTAAAAAATCAGAGTTCCTATTTTCAGTGTTAAAATCTACTGTGTTCCTAATTTCTGCGGTTAAAAACTTCATCCCGTTTTTTTTTGTTGGAGTCCGCATTGTTCATAGTTGAATGTTTTTTTTTAAGTTTTATATGTAAGTATATGTGGTTTTTTAAGTTTTATATGTATAGTGTTTTTTTAAGCTTTATATGTACAGTGTGTGGGTTTTTTTTACGTTTTATATGTACATTGTGTGTAATGTTGTGTCTGTCGACCTGTACCTAATTTGTTCTTGATCTTCGGTTTCCTCTGCTTTCTGCTTTCTCCTTTCATAAAATACAAATATCATGTATATTTAAAGGGTCTTGGTTTTAATTACATATCATTATCGATTGTTGCATAACCTCCATCAAGCAATATTTAAACTATACGGCGATTGCGTTAGTCGGAGAATTTCGTTGTCACAGGATGCCATTACGGAACTGTTGGGGGTAGGAACAATATGTGTGGCATATGTAACATACGTATGTATTTGGTTGGCTTTTGTATGTGGTCAGTTTCAAGCTTTTATAAATGTCCTATGTTAGCGCAATGAGACCTTAACATTTCTCACAATCAACTCTGACATACAAATCAAGTTGAAATTAGAGAACAATTTATACATTCCGCACAAGCAGCAGATGCTCCCTAATAAGGTGGTTCTCTTTTCTGGTTTAGAAACCGAACGGCATTTTTCTATACCTAAGACTTTCGCCTAAAAGAATGGTTAGTTCTGAAGTAAAAGTTCAGTGGTTGTTAAATGGAATTTAGCTCATTAAAGTAAAACCACAAGTTTTCCCTTTACAAATACAGATAAGTTTCCGTGCTCACCCCAGCTAAATTTGTGGGTGGTGCATTTCTAATCGTTTGGACTTCTGTTTTCAGCTCATCTCACCAAAGGCCACGTGATCTTTTGTCACGGAGTTTATTTGGCTGTTACTGATTGCAGCCTAAATTTTCCACCCATTGGGATATTAGATGTTTAAAGCCAAGTTTCAGAGCTTTTGTTCAAACAGATCATAACATAAAAAATCTTTTAAAAAATGTATCTCTGGACGATTTTTAAAATAAATCTTCTCCTCTGAAACATTTCGACCTAATGATCCTGAAACATCTACTGGATGGTCTCGTTACAGTTTGCTTATATTGTCATGGGGTCGGTCAACTAACATGGCCGTCACAGGCAGTTCATGTTCCTGATTGGTCGAATCTTTTGAAATCTTTTCTCAGAAAATGCTTGCCAAATGAACTGAAAATTGGCCTGAAGCATCTATGGGGTGGACAGTTTAGGTTCAAATATATGGGTTGCAGTCAAACGAACACCATGCCCAAGTGTCAGATAAACAATAAATGTAAGCCCTCCTACTAATTTATATTTTGTTATAATTCTGATGAACTTTTAAACACTTCATTTATTTTGGCCAAGGGTTTCTAATTAGAATTAACGTTATATAAAGATTCTGTAATGCCTGTTGTAAATATAAATTTAAAAATTAATATGTCACGTCTAGGGAAATGTGTTCGATTGAAACAAGCGTGTTCCTTTCATTCCCAAATACAGCACACGCTAACAAATTCTATATAAGATTTATACTATATAAGTAGCATTGTTGGCACACTACACCAACCGGACTACATATTGTATACTGTAATGATTTATTTTTAAATAGATTTAAAAAAAATAATGTTCACAAATATATCAAAAATTAATTCACCAATTCTTAATAATGTTTTAGCAAGCTGTGTGATACTTCTAGGTCCTTATTGTCAATCATTAGAGAAAACATTTCAAAATATGACAAAAAATATTCTTGTTATCATACATTAAATCATCACTGATGACATATTTCTGTTTTCTCTTAAATTATTGTATAATATACCCTCAACCCCAATCAAAAATGAAATTTTTAAAAATCGCAAGGACTTACCTTAATACTGAATTTCTTCATAAAGATTTGCACTGCAATTCTTCAAACAAAATTTAGCAAATATAACCATTAAACAGATTCTATAGAACAATCAAGACGGAGCACAATGCAATTACTAATTGTTGAGATTCGATGATCCGCGCCATCAGCTAACTACCTTATGATCACCAGATAAATATTCAAGCCATCGTTAGGTAAATAAACAGTTATTGTGAAATCTTTAGCCAATACTTACAACATTTAAGCAGATTTGGCCAGGTTTATTGATGTTAAAAACCAACGATAATCTGACATTTAAAAATTTTGTTGACTGCATAACACGAAATGGGTATTGTATTGTAAGATTATAAATGATAAACGAAGAAGAAGCGTTTTATAGTCCAGATAAGGGTGTCTATGTAAATAAAACATTTAATATGCAGAATCATTTATTTTGCACAAGTCTTTATGAATCTATTTGACTTATAAATTCAATTCAACCTATTGTGAAACTGTATTTGATTTAAAAAGGCAATTCAAGTGGTATCAAAATATGCAATATTATTTAGCATCGAGCTTATATGAATCTGTCCGACTACAAGATGAAGCGAAAGAGAGCAGAAATGGGGTGGGGGCAGACAAAAAGGGGACAAATGGACAGACATGGCTATCTCAAAACCACGAAAAGACGGAAAATAACACATAATGTTATTATATTTGTTTGTTTGTTTGATTGGGGTTTAACGCCACTTTCAACAATATTTCAGTCATATCGCAGCGATCAGTTTTACTGATGGAGGAAGCCTGAGTACCCGAAGAAAACCACCGACCTTGGGCAGGTAACTGACAATCCTTATCACGTGCGATGCGAGTTAAACACAACCCGTTTTTGTATGGTACAAACCCAGGCGCGAACTCACGCCGTGTAGGTGATAGGATACAGTGATCTGTACAGGTAAGTTTAAATCAACTACCTAGACCACTCGGCCACCCAGTTCCCTGTTTTTATAAAACTCACACAAAAAACATACAACTATGAACAATGTGAACAAACACTGGGGTGGTCCTGAAAGTGTAAGCATATCCTGCCCTTTTAAAGACATCCACCGCATTATCCATTTTAGGCTGGAAAGATACATTGTATATCGTTCCAAAATTGTAAAATTCACAATATTCCTGGGTGTTTCTCTATATTAGGCTTTTGGGTGTCCATTATATATCATTTGGTCCATGGATGTAACTAGAAATTCATAAAGTTTGACTGATCTTCCGATTTTTGGCCCCAATCGTGTATGGTGGAGTAAGTTCAGAAAAACGTTTTAAACGCAGTTAAATTTGGCTTTTGAATATAGTTAAATGGGTCGTATTATTATTATAATTATTATGGATATATTACATATATAAAAGATGAAAAAAAAACTGTCGACCATAAAGTCATTGAACGGGGCATATATAGGACAAAAAAGGTTAAAAAAAAATATAGTATATTTTTTAACATTTATTCCACAGGTCTGAGAGGTCCGAACTGGCTGATTATTACATCAAAGTCTCTCTTGCGCAAAACCATTGGAAATTCCTTCAAGAAATGACCTTCTGTCTTAGTCGAAAGAAAGAAAGCTTCATCAGGATCTGGAGAAACTCCATCAACACGCTTTGCTACTTTTAGGTTTTCCCCCCAGACAGCGAGTTGTCTCAGCTATTCACATAGGGATCATTCTACTTCGATAGTCACAAATCGTTATTCAGGCGTTGCAATGTATACAGCAAGTTTAACATGAAATGGGAATGGGTAAATTTAATCAAAGTGCCGAAGTACTGTTTAGGAGAGAGACCCATCATTGAAAAGAACCCAAATTATTTACCATAGTAAGTATTAAGGGTGCTACAAAGGCTGTTTATCTTCTAAATAGTTATATCTAATTTGAAATTATTGTCCAATTGAAATAATCTGCAATTTGTCAGCATTTCATCAACAGAAAGTTGAACAAATATTTAAATATTACTCAATGGTTGTGCATATCATTAATCCCTCGTTACGAAAAAATCCAGTGGAAATATTTGTTGAATTTAATAAATGCAATAAAATAAGATTTTTTTTTTTAATTCGTACGGTTCCACGGAACCTGGTGTGTCGCTTCCGCTAAGTATTTCCAGTATATGAAGTATTGTATTTGAATGGGTTAAAAGTGTCAAGTGTAATTTTTTTAGAGTTTTATAAGAGTTGCTATTAATAAAAGGAGCTGAAACATTGGTGTGACATTAGACTGTAGGTAGGCTAGAAAGTTGTATTTGTAATTATTTTACCATAATGAACTGAAAATCACAGCTGAACACTTCTAACCCTTGTCAGAATTTGTCTAAAGATATGTGTAAAAGATCTGTCTGATCCCCATGTTCTGTGTTTAATAAAGACATCCATCTTTTCAATGGATCAAAATTCCAAAGATAAAATTAAACTTTGTGCAGAACACGCTAAGAAACAACCATACAAAGTTTCATCTAAATCATTCAGTAGTTTCATAAAAGAAGATTTTAAAACTTTAACTTCAAAATTAGCTAAAAAACATCAACAAAAGATAAGGAATTGCCTTGAAAATTTCACCACAGATAGGTTTCATCATGCTGAATACTACTACCCTATGTCTGAATTTGGCTAAAATTAATGGTTTTGAGATATGTGTGGAAATCTTCTGTCTGACCCTATGGTTTATTTTAAGAAACAGTGGCCATCTTGATAGGACCTTCAGGATGCCGAACATAACTTTTAAAGGGGACCACCAAAGGACCATTCCATCAAACTTTGATCTTTAAAGGAAAGTTTACGACGATGGACAACGGACGCAAAGTGAGTGATGACAAAAGCTCACCTGATCCTTTGGGTCAGGTGAGCTAAAAATGAAAGGCAGGCCATATTTAGCATCAAAATGAGTTTTTTAGTGTTTCAATGTAAATGACAGTAACTGCATCAAAATCCTAAGTGCGAATGTTCTTCAAACAAGTGTAAAAAAAACCAATCAGCTTGTACTGCTTCTTTTTTCTTACTTATGCAAGATTTTTATGTTACGTCTATATGCAACTGAGTCGCAACCTCTAACATATGTTGAAACTTGCTATTTTAAACAGAAACTACATTTACCAATTTTATATTATTAAAATGTTTCAACCACTTTCAACTTCAAAAGCTCTTACTTTAGTCACGTGTCAGTCCTTAGCTCAAACATTGACTATGTGGCAAGGTGTTTTTCATCAAATCACCACTCGCCATTGGCATTGGAACGATGATCGACAGTCAACCAGCGCTCCACCAGTCAATGTGCCAATGGAGAACATAATTTCATACATGGTACGCAGTCGCCAATTTTACAATGTAACATTTTATTTAAAATTGTGTTATTGGATTGCTAAATTGGTAAATTATTTTAGTTGTATATAATGGGAAAGTAGTTTAAAAATGCAAACATATAATATTTTTTTAAATATGTGAGGATGAAATATAAATTTATGGTTTTGTTTGCTAAGGAAGGGGTTTAATCATATTATGCACCAGATAGACTGGGACTGTTAAAAAATCTATCATTTCTTGATTTTGTGATATGTGTATTGCCAATAAGTGTGTCCTCCTTAGATATAATTTCAAATGAAATCATTAGTGGGGTGACCTGAAATAATATAATGCCGACAAGCCTACCGGGTTATATCTATTTCAATATATGTTAGCATCAGTTCAATAATTCATTTTACTACATTTATTACTGTTAGAAAATATAGTCGATTTCAATTTGAAATAAAATTAGATGTAGGCAAATTCTGTAATTAGTCTTTCATCATTTCCATGAATGATTTAGGATCAGCTTTTGCTGTCATTTCTTCCTGTTTCTTGGTCTTTTTGTCTAAGTCTTCTCTGTACCGTATAGCTTCACGTTGTAGCAATGTATTCTCCAGTTTTCCTTCCATTAGCTCACTAAAATATACACATATTTATTATACATGTACTTTATGTAAAATTCAAAACTTACATGGACATATCATGGTTAATCAAGATATTATTCCGTGAATTTTTAGTTTGTTGATCTGTAATTTTGATCGTACTGGATATTTAGTGAATACGTGGTATAACCATCCGAGTTTATCTAGCTTACCGAAAATGGGTGCTCTTTAACAATGTCTATATTATTTTTATATAAAAGTAAATCTATTTGCTGCATCTGCTAAAATTCTAAAAGACTGAAAATACGGAAAGGCCTTGAAAAGTAATGCACTTAGTAGTGGTCACTGCCGTCGGATTTGGCTTCCTACGTTTGCTATATTTGAATTTTTGACTTCCTATGTTTCGGTTCTAATGCTTGATGAGAGGTTACTCCTTGAAATGTACATATAGCATACCTAAATTTTCCATATTTATTTACCATTGGTAATTTTGTGTTTATAATCAATATAATTTACTCGAATTGAAATCCACTTCAAGCAGTAGACCAGAAGCTATTTGTGTGGCAAGAAAACTGTTAAATCAAACAATCAAACTTAATGAAAGTTGATATCTTCAACAATATTCTCTTCTATAACAAGCCTATTTGCCTAAATAATAAAATGTCTACATGGTGCAAGGTAGAATTTATACCTTAAATCAATCTGCCCGTTGCCATCTCTGTCTAAATGGCGCATCAACTGGTCGATTTGTCCATCTGTTAAATCAATGTTACATTTCTGAAATACAGAACTTGCGTAGATAGCTTCAAATTATATTCTGATGGCAATATTCTGTAAGACAGAAAATATTCTGTAGAGAAGCGGATATCTTGGGATTTATTGATAACTCTGAATCAGTGTTCAAAGATTTATATCAGGAATAAGCTTAAGTCATATCGTTTGAATACATATCCATTGCCTATATATGTTTTTTAAGATAAGACTTAAAACAGATTTGTTAGATTTCTTTGCCCGTATATATCTGTAATTTGTTGACCTTTCCCCGCATTTGTGTGCTTCAATGAACAGATGTAGTGTCGTCATCTAGCAAAGAATTCCTCTCAAACCAGTGTAGGGGCCGTCTTGAGTTTTAACTCCGTGTTGAGACCTCGCTGTGACTTTGAGATGAAAAACGGTAATGAATGCGCTGTTCTTTTGCTTGGAATTTACTTGAGATGTTTCTGTCATGAATATTTACGCCATATCCTTTGTTTCTATTTTATTCCAGGGAAAAGGGTTTTGAACAACGCTGTCCTATTTTATGAATTCTTTTTTATAAATCGCACTGGCTATTAAAATTTGTCCGGCTAGCCAGGCGAATAGCTGTTTGGACTATTTGCGCGTGCGTGCGTTTATGTGTTATCAGTGATGATGTGTGTCATCTTGTTACATCTGATGGTGGACCTTCATAGTACGAGTATAGGGAAAAATTTATGTCATTGGAGTTTAACGATTTGAAAAACAGTTTTAACTGTACAAGCATAACCGTATATTTATTTCATATGTATCAAAAATAAATGATGCACCAACCACAATCTTCTTTGTTATTCAATCACTTACTCGAGTAGACAGATGAAACAACACGCATAAATTTGTACGTTTCTACTGTTTAGACATAAAGCTTTCGTTTATTATAATACATGTAGCATACTACCTTTATTTGATACTTTTGATGAATAGTATTTAATGCTACTGGTTTAGAGGTAACTCCTTGAAATGTACAGATAGCATACGAAAATTCTCCGTTTTTATTCAACATTGGTAATTTTGTATTGTGTTTGTAAGTCATATGTCCTGTTTTTCGTTAGTATTTGTGGTTAAGAGAAAGAAATTGTTTAAGGGAAACGATTTTCATGAATTAATTACTTTTCTCGGGCATATAATGGGTCCGCTCATGGACAAAAAATAGGTACCTGTACTTTGAGAAAGTATCTTTAAAAGATGACTTTTTTCGTGTTTTGTTCAATTTTTCAGCAATAAAGGATAACCATAGAAAAAAATCGAATTTTAAATTGTTACTTTTAGAATTTTGATAAACTATTTTTCACTAATTGTATTGGTCAATACATTGCGACTTGAACAAGATATCACCAAGAAATCATCATGGGGCAGGATTGGCATAAGGCCTGTCCAACTGACGCCTCTGATGGTGATTTTACCTCCTGATATGGAACTGAACATTTGATATCTATACCCAAGCCTCTCTTTAGGGGATGTAAATTTGAATGCAGATCTTTTGTGGACGTCAGTGATAGAAAACGCCAAAAGTAATTATACCTTTACTCCTATCGCTAACTCTTCTCTTGATATCATCCAGTTATTGTCTCTATCAAATGTTTTTAACAAATCAATCATTCTGTAGCCCGCCTGTTCTACATATGCACGAAGTTTTGTCATTGGATCGTCCATAAGTAACCTTTCAGGATCCCGATGCTTCCCTCCAAAACTTGTAACTTCCACAAGAACACCTCCATATACTGTTACCAATTCTCTGTCTTCTCGTAATTCTTTTTCTAGTTCCTCAAATGATCTTCGCACCATTAAATTCTTAAATAAAACAACATTATACTCAGGCTTCTGCTTTTACTAAATAGTAGTTGTTAAAAAGCTACTGATGCAAAATAAAAAGATCGTCATCAGAAAGGAAAAGTAAATGGGGTAAATAGTTCAAAAAGACCAGTAAATTGATGATTAAAGTTCGAACATTGGACAAAGACTTGTACCACTGCAAAATTAAACGTACCAGATTATAATATACAAAGACCAACAGTGAGTACAGTGTTTTGAAGATTTCCTGGTTTCATAAACCTTTACAAAAACCCTTTCATGGGCTTTGATAAACTTCACATAACGTTTATAGATGCACAATTTTCCATATCCCTCCAACTTTCAATACTGAACCATTGGGAGCCTCAAGTCATTGTGCCAACTTGTACCGATCTTCAACCTTTGGATTATGTTTCTAAGAAGTGGAACTGCTAACCCGTCTGGACCATCTGAGACTCCCAAAGGTTTTAGGTTGGCTCCGCATTGCTTATAGTAGTATGTTTGCTTTTAGTTTTATATGTACAGTATGCATCTTGTTAATGTACTTGCGATTGGCTCGTCTGTCGAAAATCCCCCTTTTGTCTGGCCTTTCTGCTATTTTCTGATTTCGCTTCCTCTTAGTTTATGGTTTGTGAATAGCCTTCCTTGGACATAGTTATCTTGTTTCATGTGAGTTTATTATTTATCTATATTTAATGTATTTAATGTTGTTTATTTTATTTGTTTGTAGAAAATATATAAGTTATGAATTTATGCACTTTAAGTTCTTCTATTCCTCATTCCAAATATATTTCGATAAAGTTTCAAACCAGCATTATATTAACATACATACTAACCGCAAAATCTAAATATTTCAGTGTCTTTTTCTCGTTCCTGCTGACTCCTTCCAACATAGAAAATCCTCCATCACATCCATATTCATTATGTCCTATCTACAATCAATTTTTTTTGTTAAACGTTGGTCAGACAAAAATATTTGTGTTTTGTCGTCTAATTTTTGTAAGTGTGTCCCAAACAACTAACAAAACTGATTTACAATTTAGCTTATGACAAGTTATTTAGACTTTTTCTGCTTCTGTGACACTACAAATTGTTCTGTATAATCAATCTCCTCAATTAAAAGTCTGTTATTACACATGTATAACTTGATAAGTGCTTCGTTAACATGTAAGCCAGTCAAAGGCAAGTCTATGATTACTTACATATAATTTTATAAGAGCTTCGTTAACCTGTAACCCAGCAGCTATGTATGGTGCCCCTTCTAAAGTTATTCTACAGTGGGTCAGGTGTAATTCCCTCAGTACTCTGTTGGTTTTCAGTGCCTCTTCTAAAGCTTTCGCTCCTTCCAGTCCAAATCCATTCATACTTACATCCAGATATTTCAATCCTTCATTTAACTGAAAAGTTGAACACCGTACCGCATTACTTACAAAATGTTTATTCTTTATAAATATTTCAATGTTACATTTACATTTTGGCGCACATTAAACCAAACGAAAATCGATCAACAAAACAATTTTCACTGAACAAAACGCAAGTGTGTGTTTACAGAAATGGAGTCTTATAAAAAATCACTTGTTTGTTGTTTTTTATCTTCCTTTTGATTTAACGTGCATTCTTCCTTTATGTGATGGACTCATATAATGTAAATACGTTCGTCATTATTTAACGACTGTTCTCATTTTAATCTTTAAAAAATTGTACAGAAAAAAAGCTTTGGCATGATTGTCCGTGATGTGATGATATTTAAATAAAAAAACTATCGTCCAAATAAGTAAACAATGCAAAACAAGTACCACTTAAAAATAAACACAACGACATCCACTGGCTTATAGATCATCGCTTGGAAAAGGCATCGTCTTAGCTTTTACATGTAGTTCGTGTAGTCAACAATTTGCATATAAATTGCAAATATATGGTTTGAAACCATCTAACGCCAAAACAGGTTACACCTGAGCAGTTTCGAAGGTTCTGAGAGTGTTTGAGTATGAAGGCTGGTTGGCAGTTAAGTTTAGTTGAAACTGGACAGTTTTTTTTCAGATTTTGAGAGCAATTTCGACACGCTGAGTGACAGCTATAAAGTTCGCTGCTGTTGGTGTATAAAACGACATAGGAACCTAAACACCTTACCTATTATTAGCAAAGGAAATTTAGTCGTTTCATGATACACTGGGAATAATGAGTTCTGACTCACCTTGATTCCTTCCGCCAACGATATACAACCTTTTGTTTGAAAGTGATTCCAGCTGAGATCAAGTCTTTGCAATGTAACATTTTCATCCATAATTTTAGAAAAACAATCAGCACCATATTCTTCAAAGCAGTTGTGTTTTAAAATAAGTGTCTTTATATCAGAATTTGCCTGTAAAATAAATACAGAAATTCTAATTATACATCTTTATTGCAAAAATGGCACTGCGTCGTGTCCATGGACCCCTCACGTCCTTTATATAGCTCTCTGACACAACTATTTCTTAACTCGTGACAGATTTACCTTTATCACCATATAGGTCTCTGGTTCATTAATTAATTAGCTATACATTAGGACATTTGCAAATTAACGGCCTGTTTTACTTCTCCCTCTAAAAAACCAAGAGACCCGTAACATTTTTCGAATATGTAATATTAGACATTAACAACTAATTTTTACACCACAAGAAAAAGGGGGGTTCCATGTCCCAAGCGGCTGAGTTCTCGGGCAGCACACTCTTCAAGAACATTTCTGTGACTCTTTTTAAAACTCATTTCTGATATTGGAAAGAGCATACTACATGTAATTGGTGGAGAGATCAGATCGTAAAATAAAACTAAAAGATTGTAAAATTTCAAAAGATCATTAATTTATATATACCACCAGCATATCGTAGAATGAGTCGGCAGCATAGTCGTCTATCTCATTGCCTGAAAATAAATAACAGCTAATTCTCAATGTTGGTTATAATAAAATATAAAAAAATATACTGATAAATTAACACAAAACTGCAACTATAATGAAAAACCGAAATGAAGCTGGTGGGTGCAGAGGTCCCAAAGGGTATCCACCAGTCCAGTTGTCAGACTTGTCTGACATGAATTTAACCGCGTAATATTTTACATATGTTTCCAGAAATAATTTAATTTCTACATCCCTGAAATAACGGCAAAGGCTTCATTCCTTGAAATGCACATGGTAGTTGTCCAGCCCGCTAGATTTGGCCGCCAATTGCAATTTATTTGGATATTAGTACTTGATTTTACATTTTTTGGATATCTGTTTTTCGGCTGTCAATTTTTCTGAATAAATCTATATATGAAGAAGATTTTGTTGAGTCTGTGGCCTCATTAATTTCTTGTTCGCTTGGATAAATTTGGTCGAGATGTTCACTGAACGTAGGATTATTTAAACGACCTGGCTAATCTATTTTTATTATTTCGCTGAAGTCCATAAATGATTTCTGCTTCAAAAGAGTACAAAAACAAGTCGGCTTGTAGGGGCGCATAATTTGTGCCCATTGTAATACCAACGGTCTGTTGAAAAATTCGCCGATCAAATTCTTCAAAAATGTTGTCAATCAAAATGTCCAACATTTTCAGAATATCACCTTCACAGAAAAAAAGGAATGCGGTGTGTTCTTTTACAAAGTAAGACCTATAACCAAATATTTTTATCTTGGATTTTCATTTTTCTTAACAAAACACTGATGTTTCAATTTCTTAAGACGGTCTTTAAGTTGTGAATGTGGAATCGTGGTATAAAGGGTTGAAAACGTTTAAATACTTGTACAAAATTTTTAGGTATTGAAGCTGATCTTTCTAAATTTTAATATTCACATTTGATTATAACCGCTTGTGGAGTACGCTTTATCATAGTGCTTTGAAGGCCTTCACTGGCTGTCGACATTATAGTTGTAATTTAGAAAAAGGCTTGGTGGAGCACCACCTGGATGAACTCGCTGTGTAGTTTTGTTCCAGAATACAGAAGCAAGATCCGACTCGTCTACCTTGGTGTCAATACCAAATGAAGACAGAACCGACCTATATTTCGTATCGATTAATCAGGTCATGACGGCGACCAAAAATTTCTAAGTAATGACATTAGGCCAGTAAGTCAGCTGGCATTTGCAAATAGTTAAGGACTGTACTTGCATAGTCTATGAAATAATAACCCCGAAGAATTTAAACATCAAATTACCTGACAGATTTAGATGTACAATAGTTTTATTTCTTGATAACAGTTCACATATTGCTTTTGCGCCCTCTGATCCTATTTTATTTTCTGACAGTACCTGTGAAAATATAAGACTTCATGTTGTGTTGAATAAAGGTGAGGAAACATATACATTTAAATCGTTGATAAAGTTATTGTTGTTATACTCCACGACAACAATATTCCAGCCATATGGTGGCCAGAACAAACAGGTTCAAAAGTATTAAAACTATAATAAGAATGTAACGAAATATTGTTAACATATATACAAATGATTGATTGATTGATTGTTGTTTAACGTCCAGCGGCAAATATTTCATGCATTTTCAGGATGAGAACAAGTTATCAAACAATAAATCATTAAAGGGTTAGCGGGTTTACAGGCCGTGACATTTACTAGCCACAGGATCCCAAAAAAGAACGGTTTGGGTAGAGGCGGGAAATTTAGTCTTAGCAACTGGTCACCTATGGACCGCTCTTTAAGAGCTATTGCAAAGGAATCTTTAACGTGCTGAGAGCGTGGCATATTCTCCCAACACGGGGCACGGCGGTAACGTTCCCGTCCGAATATAAGCATCCCGCCCAACCAACGGACGGCCCTTTAGAAGGGTTCTCCCTGCTACTCTCTGGGTTGTAGAGTATTTATTCATCCCGCCCGACCAACGGCAGCAGGCGTTTTACCTACAGGCGGAGAAACCGAACGGCCTATAGCTATTTCTATACTCCGGCCGCCCTCGGGGCTAACATACAAATAAAGACAATGTTTAAAATAAACTACTAAAGTATAATTCATTAAATTAAGACTAAATCATATATGACTGTCATGTTTATTCCATATTTTCCTTCTGGAGCATCTGATCCCACTCTTGTTTTGTAAAGTAGTTCGTGGATTCCAAGCCTTTGTTCCTATTGTTTTAGTTTGTTCCAAATTTGTCTTGTCTCTTTGGACTATGCACGTCTGATCTCTCACATGGGTATTCTATACTGGACTTTCAACGGTTGCAATTCAAGAATTTTGGGTTTTGTTGATCTTCAGCTTTGTGTGATTCTATACATTCCGACTAAGCGCCACCTTATTTATTTTGTAAATATCTTTTTTAAAATTTATATTTATAACAAGTGGTTTTGCGACCACATATTTGTCAACATAAACTTCAATTTGAAATGCAATACGTCATCAATCGATTATTTTGTGTTGTGTAAAAACCGGTTTTCAGTTAGTGTGATACGTTATTTTGTCAATTTTAACATTTAACGCATTTTTACAGCAGGAGGCGATTGATACCTTCGAGTAGCCTGCCATGTCCCCGGACATTAACCATATTGAACACGTTTTGGATTTTATTGGTCGGAAATTGAACCAGCGCGTTCCACGAATTCGCAATATTGCCGAATTGACCAACGCAATAGTGGAGGAATGGCGGAGATTTCCACAAGACCAGCTTCGTCGTTTGGTTCTTGGAATGAGGATGCGGGTACGGGAACTTCAGAAAAATCGTGGTGGTTATACGCGTTATTAATTAAATTTTTGTGATACTAGGCAAGTCGCCCGCTGCTGGATAGTGAAAAAATATTGCGGACAATAACCCGTGCAAGGTGTTACGTTCGCCTTAGTTTAAAGGGGGCGGGGGGATAATCAGGAGACAGATATTACAGCTAATTGTTAGTTGGAAAATAAAACTTTTGTAATTGTGAATTGCGAGAGTTGGTGTATTTGATGTT
>JAULBM010283749.1:0-16403 GCA_032357055.1 Geukensia granosissima
CAAAAACCAGGGTGAGTTCAGGTGCTCCGGAAGGGTTAGCAACTCCTGCTCCACTAGTGGCACCCGTCGTGTTACTCTTTTTATTTAAAACTAAAACAGCATTATTGTGATGTCTAAACGTATTATTCAACCTGTCCACTAAACCCTGTTTTAAGGGTCTTTCTGAATTTTTGTCATACATTGTGATTCATAACAATAACAAAGTATAAATCTGCAAAGAGGGGAGCGCAGTTTGTGTCATTGGTATGCAAACTGTCGCCAAATCGTGCACACATATTATCAAGTATATTTGTTATACGATTTTTCGCTAAAAATATTATTTTTGTTGAAGTATATGTAATAACTATCAGACTTTTTGAATGACCAATTGATTAAAGTCTGAAATGAAAACTTTTTCTTGTGTGGTAAAGTGGTATTATCACAACTGTCAATTGTAGAAGAAGTAACTAAGGCAGACATTAGGTTGTCTAAAACATCTAGTGTATTTTTAACACTCGAAAAGTAGTTTATAGATGAATTTTCATAAAATTTATTACAACGTTGACGATGAGAGTTAGAGCTCAGTCTTATTAAGAGAATTGAGACATTGGTGGTATTGCATTTACTAGCTAGGAGCAGAAATGAACCGAGACTGATATGACATGTATGATGTTTATGAAGTTAATTAGGAAACCGTTTATTGTAGGAACTGATGCAGCCTTTAACTGGGCGATAATCTTAACGATCTGTCAAGTTTGTTGCTTGGAAAGCTGTACGAAGTTTACGTGTTTATCTGAAAAAAGCATCGGATGTTTTGAATATTTTTAATTCGTTTCATAATGTATAATATGAATATCTACTGGTTCCATTCTTAACAGGACTGATGCGAAATTTCCTTTTTTTACAAGAGTTTTTCCGATGACATCACGACATTCGGTCCAATTAATGTTGGCTAAAGGGCGATATTTCTGTCCCTTTTTAAGGAAGGCAATCACCTCTTGTTTGTTTTTTTGTTAACCCCATAACATATATCACGTACCATTCCAAAGTCACGATTAGAGGTCAGTGGTTGGTCTTTGCGTTTCATGTTGCATTTATATTTGAATTTAAAACACTGAGACAAGATTTGCTTAATTTTATCATATGCTGCTGTGTTTGTTTATGGAGCGATTCAAAGCTAGTCACAAATAGTAGGATTTTTCCACAAGGTCGTCTGTACGCATATCTTTCGCTCTTTATCATACCCTTTATAGTTATATATATTCGCCACTTTCACAGATTTGACAGAAAAATGAAGTGTGCAGTCATCTCTTGGTACATTTTGTTAAAAGTGGACTAGTTCAATAAAAATGTCAAATTTTACTTTTATACATCGTGGTTTACCGAATATTTCGGTTATACAAAACATTTTCTGCGTAAAACTGGGTTTTCTATTTGTCACTTAAATGAATACAGTTTCTTAGAAACCTCAAAAGTAAAAAATGCGTGTCCAAATGTAAAAAAAAAAATCATTGGACAGTAAATTGGAAAAATACCTAATTTTACCGAAAAAAAAGTTTTGTTACAATATAAGAAAAATACCCATGTTGCGAATATGGTAAACCCTCATTTTAGAAAATGCGAATTCTTCAACGGAAGTTTGTTATAATGCGCAAGGAATACCCATTGATGAAAGTTTGAACCAAATAGGCATTGTAGAGTCAGACGAGTGTGGAGTTTGTTTGATATTGTTCTACTTCGTTCTTGTATTTTGAATGATATGTGTTGTTGGTTAACGCTTCTGTTCTTTGCTTCTTTTGTAGTGACGACCGCCTTTTGTTACCCCATTTTAAACGATGAACATTTTTGTTTAAGTGTAGGCAATCGTTCCGTATTAACATACCCTACATAATTGCTTAAATACGTAAACGTTTTCATACAGATTTATTGCACAGAATAAATTTTTGTTTTGTCCTGTTTGTAATTTGAATTATTTTGCTGTGATGACGACCATTAGCTACAGAAACACAAAAATATTCTCAATTCGTATTTGTATCATTGACTTTCAACAATTTGTAACAAAACCGATGAACATACCCTAGAGAATCCTTAGAATCTTCTTCAAGAAATCACTCAAGTATTAACATTATACGCCAAGTTTCCGTTTTGAGGTAATATGATAGAATTCGATGCGTCATTTTACTGTACAAAGTCAGATGCATTACTGTATTGAAGGATGATATTTTACAATAGTAGCTTTCTATTTCATTTGTAAACAAACCAGGTGTTCTTTTCCCAGATAATGACAACATACTATTGCATAGTTTTACCATATCTAACTAATGATGTGTGAGAGCGTGTTAGGATATAGATACAAAAAGGCTGTAGACGTAAATTTTTTCTAAGGTTTTTTGACAGTTAAAATTGTTATTACTATTGGCTTTTAAATAGATCTGAGAAATCGGCATTTTTATTATCTAACAACACTAGAACTTAGATGCCTGTGGCAACACTAGAACTTAGATACCTGTGGCAACATTCAACGTTAATATGTAGGCCTTAGTTACTATGCCAAAAAGGCGGAAATCTACGCTTTGTTGTGAGCTTTACCTTACTTCAAATCTAATAAACCACGAGTGATATGTTGAAAAAGGAAAGAAAAATACACATTGGAAACTATAAGTCATCACTTGAAATACCTCAACAATAAAATAGTTAAAAACAAATTAAGACACTTTAAAGCGAGGCTGTTTGAAACTGTATTACTTGAATGATTTTTTTAACGAATCACATTAATCGAAAAATGTCAAACATATGTCATAATTCGGGATGACCTGTATTTAAAGATACAAAACTAAATCTTTATAAACGTACAGGAATATCTTAATGGTATCCTTGTGTTGAAAAATTTATGGTATCAAATGTTTTTTTTTTGGTTATTTTTTGGTGGTTGGTGGGGTTAAAATAGTTTTCTGCCAATGTGATAAATAAGTGTTATCAATTATTTGAAATTTTAGCCGAAAGGTAACAAGGACAAGCGACAGTCATATATATAGTGAAACAAAATGAATAATGATTTCTACATGTCTAGTGGGAAATAATGCATGCATGTGCAAAACGATGATACTAATATTGATGATGCATGAACAATTCTTTGTAGTAGACCGACACACTGACCCGGATCATAGTTTAACATGCTAGTTACGAAAGTCCACAAAAATACATGCCACTTTACCCGGAAACATTATTCTGACTCTGGGCTGACCTGCAGTCTTTGCCCTTAAATCTACGTGCTTACCCGCTATTCTGACTCTGCGCTGACCAGTCTTTTCTCATAAATCTACGTGCTTAGTGTGTAAGCAGCAAATACCCATTTCGATGTCTTGGTTTTATAAGGCCGGTGATCGAACTTACGACCTTCTGCACTTGAATCAAGTACGCTAACCATTACACTACCGAAGCGGTCGTAATCAAGTAAGAAAAAACATAAAGTATTTATATTCAATAAATCAGACTACTACAATTAATTGCAATGCATAGATTAATTTGAAACAATAATTTTTTATTGTACAAATGATTCAGCTAATTTGTGCTTTTGAGTTTTTTTATGTTTTGGTCAGATTTCAGTATATTATGAAGTAGAAAACAAACACACATTTAATACACTGATGTTCGTTATAGTCTAGGATTATCCACATCTCAGCTATAAGCTTGAGTCTGAAAAAAGGTCTTACAATTACTTAACTTCATGCTACTTCCAGGCCACATTTTAGTCTTGGCCACAACCTCAACATCTACTCATAAAGAATCTTTCATGTCTCTAGTACAAAATATAACCGTTTTTTTTTCAAAAGCTGTATTCATTACATTTACAGTGATAAGCTCACCCGGCGTTCTGAAAAAAAAAACACAATCTGACTAGTTTTAACACAAGACAAAATGGGACTTTTGAACCAAGGTCTTCTTGTCAGAAACTGTTGTAGCTTAATGTCTGTTGAACTTTATATAGTTAGATTTCTATTAAACTTAAACTATACTGGCAGATGTCTGTTTAGTTTCATTTGCACAGGTAAATTTCTGTTAAACTTAAAAAACTTTACAGGGATACTTTCTGTTTGACCTAATCTATACAAGTAGATTTCTGTTTGACCTAATCTATACAAGCAGATTTCTGTTTAACCTAATCTATACAGGTAGATTTCTGTTTAGTCTAATCTATACAGGTCGATTTGTGTTTAATCTAATCTTTACAGGTAGATTTCTGTTTAACCTAATCTTTACAGGCAGATTTCTGTTTAATCTAATTTATACAGGTCGATTTGTGTTTAATCTAATCTTTACAGGTAGATTTCTGTTCTACCTAATCTTTACAGGTAGATTTCTGTTTAACCTAATCTTTACAGGCAGATTTCTGTTTAACCTAATCTATACAGGTAGATTTCTGTTTAACCTAATATTTATGGGTAGATTTCAGTTTTACCTAATCTATACAGGAAGATTTCTGTTTTACCTAATATATAAAGGTTAATTTCTGTTTAATCTAATCTTTAAAGGTAGATTTCTATTTAACCTAATCTTTACAGGCAGATTTCTGTTTGACCTAATCTGTACAGGTAGATTTCTGTTTAACCTAATTATACTCTATACAGGCTTATTTCTGTTTAATCTAATCTATACAGGTAGATTTCTGTTTTACCTTATCTTTAAAGGTAGATTTCTGTTTAACCTAATCTATACAGGTAGATTTCTGCTTATATTAATCTATACAGGTAGATTTCTGTTTTACCTAATCAATACAGGTAGATTTCTGTTTTACCTAATCTATACATGTAGATTTCTGTTTAACCTAATCTATACAGGTAGATTTCTGTTTAACCTAATCTATAAAGGTAGATTTCTGTTTAACCTAATCTATACAGGTAGATTTCTGGTTAAATTAATCTATACAGGTAGATTTCTGTTTTTTCTAATCAATACAGGTAGATTTCGGTTTTACCTAATCTATACAGGTAGATTTCTGTTTAACCTAATCTATACAGGTAAACTTCTGTTTAACCTAATCTATACAGGTAAATTTCTGTTTAACCTAATCTATACAGGTAGATTTCTTTTTAATCTAATCTATACAGGTAGATTTCTGTTTAACCTAATATATACAGGCAGATTTCTGTTTGACCTAATCTATACAGGTAGATTTCTGTTTAATCTATACAGGTAGATTTCTGTTTAATCTAACCTTTACAGGTAGATTTTTGTTTTACCTAATCTTTACAGGTAGATTTCTGTTTAATCTATACAGGTAGATTTCTGTTTAACCTAATCTATACAGGTTGATTTCTGTTTAACCTAATCTTTACAGGCAGATTTCTGTTTAATCTAATGTTTTCAGGCAGATTTCTGTTTAACCTAATCTTTTCTGGTAGATTTCTGTTTAACCTTATCTATACTGGTATATTTCTGTTTAACCTTATCTTTACAGGTAAATTTCTGTTTAATCCAATCTTAAAAGGTAGATTTCTGTTTAACCTAATCTTTACAGGTAGATTTCTGTTTAACCTAATCTATACAGGCAGATTTCTGTTTAACCTAATCTTTACAGGTAAATTTCTGTTTAATCTAATCTTAAAAGGTAGATTTCTGTTTAACCTAATCTATACAGGCAGATTTCTGTTTAACCTAATCTCTACAGGTAAATTTCTGTTTAATCCAATCTTAAAAGGTAGATTTCTGTTTAACCTAATCTATACAGGCAGATTTCTGTTTAACCTTATCTTTACAGGTAGATTTCTGTTTAGCCTAATCAATACAGGTTAGACCGTATCTTTTTGCGTAGATTTTTGATCATTCTAATATATACAGGTACATTTCTGTTAAATCTTTACTATACATTTACTTTTCTGTTATATCTAATCTATACACTGGAAGGTAGATTTCTGTTTAACTTTGACTTTACAGGTAGATTTCTGTTTATCTTAATCTTTACATACAGATTTCTATTAACTTTATCTTTACAGATAAAAAAAAGTTGTGGCATGATTGTTAATAAGACAGCAAACTAAAACGATTAAAGTACAAACTTCTACAGGCTATCCTAGGCCTTCAATTATGGACACCCACCATACCAAAGCCAAGCTGAAAAAAGGCTAAAGAAATAATTTTAATGATAAACAAATGTAAAACAATGGACACCAACTAAACTAAGCCAAGTGTGAAGATATTATACAAACGAAAACAATGATACTTAAACATAAAAAAACAACGTGATCCACTTGATTGAAGTTACCAAACCCTCCATCTAACTTAAGACAGTGGTGTAACAAAATGACATAAAAACAGACTTTAAAAACCAACTGAATAAGGTTTGATTTATACTGTATACAGGTATTTTTTTCACTTAATCTATGTTAAACCTAATGCAGGAGATTTATGTTGAACCAAAAGATTAAGTGACAAGAAGCCCAATATTTGGCCCAAATTTTGATTTTATGACACAACAAGTTGTCAAGGAAATGCTGTTTAATAACGTTGTTGAAATATTCATAACTGATTTTATATCATTTTGTTCGTTTCAAAAAAAAATTAGATATTTTTAGATATTTTATCTAAACATTGATAGATCTTTTATTGTGCAAAGTTTGGTTCTGATGTTTTTTGAGCAATCTATATAAAAATCGACAAATTAAGTAACTTTTTAGTATTTTTATGTTAAAATTTTTATGTGCCACCACCATGTGGTTGTACAACCAATTAAACCTTAACAATTTTGATTTTTTTTAAAGAGACATTATTTAGTATTCACGATATTAAAAAAAAATAGATATTAGCCACTTTTTATTTTTTGTTGAATTTTATAAAATTAGCTTTAAAAAATTGACCAGTATAACCGCATCAAATTCTAAAAAGAATTACATAGAACATAGAGCATATTTTATTGCCAATTAAGGGCCCACAAGGGCTACATGAGTATAGAGTACATACAAAAGGGAAAGAGCATTGATCAATAGAAAAATTACATGTTTCATCTTTTAGAAGTAGCGTTTGTTTCGTTTTTGTGGTATGTGCTGAAACATTTACTCATAAAGTTAAAAAACATTAACTGGAAACGAAATACCATCCAAGAACAGCGAAATTCAATTCCTTTCTCGTGGAAACATTGTGAAATAAACATGTATAAGAGACTCCTCTATAAATTAAATACTGCATGTGGTTTTAGAGAAAAACCTGTCTAAATAATACAAAACAATCAGTGACTTTGCTATATATATTCTTATTTAATGATATTTGATTTGAGTTTCAGATTCTGTTATTAGCAGATTCACTAACATAATGAGTTTTCTTTTGGGAGAATGCAAAAATGATCCGTTTAGGAGTAATTAATAAAGGAATCAAAGTCCAGCAAATATATTAAATGAGTGATTTGGAATTTTTTGAACAAAAACAAGTAAATTCTTTATTAAATGCTGATGAGGAGATAGGATTTCAACTCTTTCATCTTTTTTACGATATGACAAAAACATTATGTTGCGCACCATGTGATACTGAACATTAACGGCGATTATTATATTTGATATTTTATACATGTATTAAAAATCCGCCTTCAGCAACAGCATGGGATATATCCAACAGCTCATAATAGGTTGTAAATAAAAGAAAATATTTGATTTGGAAGAGGCGGCCATTTTGGACTATCGTTTCCATACTGCTGCTTTAAACTGTCCGTGCTTTAATATTGACTAAATGTCAGGCTATTTATGAGAGTATTTGCAGGAATATTTTACCATGTTATTTTTACTCAAAGTCTTCCGCCTGTGTGTGAACTCCCTAAATCCACTGGATAAGTTTCTGTTTTATTTTTGGGTGTCTTCTGTAACTGCTTTGCTTTTGTTGATTTCTCCTTTAATTTGACCGCATGTTGGGTGATAGTTGTGATCTCGCTTAACTTGTTTAACTCCATAACATGTCTTACGTGCCCATCCAAAATTTTAGGATTGTCTTTTTGTTCAATGTTCTGTTACAAGTTCAGCTAAGAGCAGTATTTCACGTATACACGTTTTATTTATTTTGGCCGATTTAGAGCTTTTCACAAAATTCGGAACCCCCCTCTTGATGACTGTGAGTTCTACAGAGTATTCATTTAAAACGTTGCAACTAGTAAGATAAAGACTACTGTCGGAGTTAAATACTCAGATCTGTGTTTAATTGGTACAGCTATTTGAAAAGAAAAATGAATGTAATGCAGAATTAGTTTTCATGATATAAAACTTTTAAACAGTTAAAATCAAAACATTCTTTTACACTAAACATTTATGTAAAGTAGATGTGAACGTTCAGCCATGAGGTACAAATGTATATCATTATAAAGGTTTACCAATGTTCAATGTTATTTGTTGTTGGAATAATAAATTTTGTGGCAATTCATACTGTTGTTAATATTTTGGTTTAACTCTGCACCAAAAAAAAACACATGTGTATAGAATTTTTAACATTGAAATAATTTTTTAAGTAATTTTTGCCATTCACTGTTATAACTAGAAATTCTTAAAACGTCATCTTTTAACTGTCACAAAACCCCATTATATTTAATTTAATGATTTGTAAACCGCGACCATTGGTTGATTGCACAAACAAAGACGAATATATTATTATAACGCCTAATTGAGAAATTTTCTATTTCATGACTTTTTAGATACAGCCTTAGCTGCGGCGAAAAAATAGAATTTCAACGATTTAAAATATGGTATATTTTAAAGGGAAACTTTCGATAAAGTTTCACAATTATTGTGAGAAATTTCGTTTGGAAAACTAATTACCATACTAGTGTGTCAAATCCATCTTAGGTTACTTTCGATCGGTTATCCGAAAAAGTTCGTTCACAAGGCAATTCATTCAGAAATTTCCCATGAATCCATCGGAAAATATTTCATACATATCCAGGACGGTAGCATATTATTGAATGAAGATGAATGAACCCTGCTAATACCGACACGCTTAGTCGGATTTTAAACGTGCTAGCCCACTAAATCAACAGTCCACAGGAAGACATGTCACTTTACCCAGAAACATTATTCTGACTCTGGACCAACAAGTCTTTGCTCTTTTCTCCTAAATACTGCTTGCTAAGTAGAGAAGCAGCAAATACCAATTTTAATATCTTTGGTTTATTCCAGCCGGGGTTTGAACCAACGAGCTTCCGCATTCGAGCAATCTAAACATTACACCAACGAAACGACCGACCATCCGAATGAAAACATAATCAATATATCAGTTGATCATAGTAAATGAGAAATATTTACTACAATTAAAAAATTATTGCAAACGCATGTAAGTCTTATTAAAATTTCAATATTTTTGCTGGTTATACTCCCTAAATTAGCCGATTATTAGGATGGTTGGATTCGAGTTGACCGCACCTACGATTGCACCTTTCACCTGAAAAAACGGACTTAAATACCCCAAATACCGGTAAAATCCCACAGCTTCATTTTTTCGACACTTGTTTTTGATTCGCGTTTATTTTATTTTGGAATGCGAGAAATAGGTCAGACAGAATTGACATTTGAATTTCTAGTTACTGACATTATGATAATTTGAAGGGTAAAACAAACATTTCAAATGTTATATTTTGCCAATAAATTCACCAGCTTCGTTTTAGTGTTTTATACTGGCAACTGCAACGACAATTCAATGTCTTTAATTTTTGTTGATGATATTACTTAGATAATGTAAGCCAATTTTTACTGTAAAACAAAAAAAAATCGTTACCTGGTATTCGTGTTGGATTTTATTCGGACCATAGGTTATAAGTTGCATTTAAGATCACATGCAAGATTTTGAGACATGTTTCCCTGTTTACTTTGCAAATTTGTCATCTTTCATTTCATGTTAACAAATACGGGCATGTTTTTCTTTTGGTTGTAGTGCAGACTCTCTGACATATACCCATTCATAATTGGCTTGTGGACAATGCAGAATTCATTCAGGGACACCTGCGAAATAACAAAAAAAAATTGTCCAGATGGTTTAATTTTACTTTGCGCTATATCGATGGTGTTTTCTCTTTGAATAATCCTACGTTCGGTGAACATATCGACCAAAAATATCCCAGCGAACAAGAAATTTCGGAGACCACAGACTCAACAAAATCGGTTTCATACCTAGATTTATTTTTCGAAATTGACCTAGAAGGAAAACTTGTTTCTAAGATTTAAGACAAACGAAATGACTTCATCATCCTATTGTCAACTTCTATATTTATGTGGCAAAATTCACGCTTCCCCTGCATAAATTACTACAACAATGAAACATCAAGTCAAGGTTGAAATCGACGGGTGTTTCGCGCAAGACAGGGGATGCTTACCCTTCCGGAGTACCCGATACAACCTGTCTTTATAAACGATTTAGTGGACTCCAATCCTTTGTTTCTATTATTTAAGTTTTACCTTTAAGTTTTTTTTCAAATTTGTCATGTCTCTTTGACCAATGCAATTTCGATCTCTCCCGTGGTTATTCTTCACTGGACTTAATGTACTACGGCAAAATCTAAGACCTATTTCCGCTTAATCCCCCCGAAAAAAAAAACAAAACAAAAAGCACAAGAAATTGGCAGCTAATACAACATGATTTTAAACTGAATTTCTCAGAAATATGAATAGTTAAATAGTAAATCTTTAATCCAAGAAAGCAGGCGAGCTGTACAATCTTATATGTTCTCAGTGCAAGAAAACTTATTTTAGGTAATTTTTCCAGCAAATTGTTGAACCTTAAATGAATATTTTGAGAACTACTAAAACTACTTTTAATATTGTAATTAGGCAACTACTCCCAGTCTAGTGTCGGAAGTTTTTCAAATATTGTTATAAAACCTTTATTAGTATAATCATATAACGGCGTTTGGATATTTATGTTTTAGATCCTTTGCAAATAAAGGTCAGTTATCCGGTCCCTTAGATACCTTTGTAATGACTAATGACCTTTATAATTTCCCCTTAAGTACTCATTATGCCCGTAACTAAACTTACAAAATTCTTCTGTCTAAAACGACAAACCAAGCCATAAAGCTGATCTGTACGCTCTGTCAGGCTTTTGTGGAGTGTGATTTTCTGAGCTTTATAAAATTATTTGTGCGTTTATTCCTTTGTTTTTATTTCTAATCAAAAGAAAGAATTATTCCACAGTAAATGCTGTATGTTAAACGCTATGAAATATAGTTTCGCATACTTGTATCTGCCCCTGAATTTCTCTACGGAGATTTAACATTGAGGATCGGCCATTTTGGGCGGTAGCGCTTAAGTTTGACCTAGATAAAGTAATTTAAAAAAATGCGCACATTTCTTTTGTTTGGACCCTCTCTTGCGATTAATGCAAAAAGAATTACTTTTAAATTTCTATTCATTTGCGCCTCAAACCATTTTTGCCTGATATCTAATTCTATCTAAATCTAGTATTTAAATCATTTAATTATTACGCAGCTTTGACAATGTGTTCTCCAGGCCCGTAATAGCGCGTGCAAAGAGCCACTTCTGGCTTCAATGTTAAATTCCCGTAAAAACTCGGTGCACCCAAAAAAAAAAAAAAAAACATCGTAATTGCTAAATAATAGTATTATTGCAATTTACTTGCACTTTTTCAATCTACGAAATAAACACTATTTGTTTCATAAGAATATGACAGACAGTTTTTCTTTCATAATGCTTTTAGCCATTACAACAAACTCTGACATAGAATATAGATGAAAGAGAAGGTAACATGATCAAGACGACATCTTGCAAGTTGGACGGTACGACTTATTCGTTTCGCAGATGTCACAGATGGAGACGGATCTTTTCCTGTAAAGCTGTAGTAACCTTAAAACAAGCTGTTCACCGAGTTTTGGTTGAGTCCGCATTGTTTCATTGAAATAGTTAAAAGAGCATGTGTCATGTTCTGTCTTGTTCGTGTTCTCGAGATTGCCGTTACTGTCGCTTCCTCTTTTAACTGTTATATATCAATTGTCACACTGTTGTTTTTTTTTCTTGTATAGAATTTCAATATATCTTTCACGATAAGTAGTGGGTGTTATAAATCATTTTTACCTTTAATGTGTGGAAGTTTGTATTCAGCTATGAAAAAATGAAAAAGACAAGGAGGATAATCCCTTTTGTCCCAGTATTAAGCCAAAATTTTAAAGTGTTCCGAGTGAATTAAAGTAAACGTAAATCGAAGATAAGAAATTGATTATACTATATAAATGTAGCCCACTAAGGTTTATCAAGCTAACTTACATCTTATTCTAGTTATGCTCAATAAAAATATTTTTCAACAATTTTCAGTACAGTTACTGGAGCACAATCATGGGAATTTCACATTTTCATCTTCCTTCAGAGACCACTGAAGAGTTTTAAACCTTACTTTGCAGAAATGTTGGACAGGTGGTCCTTCACAAGACTTATGCTTTTGATGTCGATCGATGATTCAACATTTTTTTGAATTATTTGTCAATCATATGTTCATTTCAACTTAATTTAGAAAATAATAGACACCGTAATAGTACAAGTTTTTAAAAAGTCACCTTTTGCCAGGTGAGCGATAACATCCTTTGTTAGCCTCTGGTTCATGTTCAGTCAAGATACTTCTTTTCCTATGTATGATGTGCAGATACATAAAAATATATAATGAAAAACTGAAAAGGGATCAAAAACTGGCTAAATAGTGTTTTTTTATTTAAATGGTGGAAACTCTTACTCAAACTCGAAATAGGGGCGTAATTTTTACAAAATGATGAAGCTTTTGGGGAATCTACTCAGTACATGTAATGATTTAGTATTCATTCAAGTTTTCAAATTAGTTTAGCAGAACTTCAGGCCTTAACGTACCTCCTGCTTAAGAACAGGCCAAAATATGTAAACTTATATAATATGTTATATTTCCAATTAAAATTTTGTTATTTAACCAGATGCTTGCAAGTGCATGCATTGCTAACCTAACAGTGATTCCACATGGGTCTTAATAGACATTAATGCTTTCTAGAAGAAATGCTGGACTATTTTTACACTTGTAAAATCGTTCCATGTAAGACAATTGATTGTCATGTAAGCCAGCAATCGTTTGGCAGATAAAGTCTTGAAAGGGAATCTTTTTTTCAGAAGTTTAGTTTCCATTGGCTTATCTTATTAAATCAGACTAAAGATTCCATACAAGGGTTCCCGGTTATACTCGATTCGACTTTGGCTACCTTTTAGTCAGTATAGGGATGTCGGATACAATTTTCAGTGGGAATCACCTGAGTATCATCTAACAAGTGTTAAATTCATACTGGCTTAGCATTAAAGGTTAGATTCCTATTGGAGTTTTACACGATAGGGCACAGGTTTCCATTATAAATGTAAACTAAGTTAATTGGTGGTGACCATCTGGGTAAGTCATGCCATATACTAGGTCGGAAGGTCCATTCTACAAATTTTTGCAGTTTGACAAAATGAATTTTCAGAAAAGCCTATAATGTCACATAATAAACTATGGTATAGGGCGACCTAATCAATATTTCTGTGATTAATGTAGACGAAGGAAGAACGACGGATGGCGGACGAATGAATGACGGACACCTCTGAGATTGAAAGGGGCACATGACGCTTTGGGTTTAGATGGGCTACATTGTAATAGAGAAAAGGTTCTCTTAAAAGTCGTGAAGATATGGGTAGATGATTGGGCTACATTGTAATAGAAAATGTTAAGTACAAAGTCGTAAAAATATGATTTTTAAGATTTAGATTTCATCAAAACTTTTAAATAGAAGACGAAAGAACGAAGCCGGTTATTAACATTCAGTTTTGTCGTGTACAACATGTGAACCTTCAAAGCCATTCCCACAATAAATAACATAAATCTGACAGCTTTTGAGCGAATTGAAACTAATTTTGAATTAAAGTATATATATTTGCACGAAGCACAACATCCTTGTTTTGGATAAATAAGGCCTTATCAATGTTAAATTGGGTTTCGCGACTTCGGGTGTGACTACCATCAAGTTTGAGTTAGAGTAAAAAATTGTGTTCGGGTTGGAATTCAAGTTAACTCGAGCTGATGATTTCCGATGTTTGGCTTCTAGGAACTGTTTATAAAGTTGAAGATAAGCTAATGTAAATTTTTATACCCCAGTGATGATTTATTCTTTCTATAAAACATTTACATCTTTTTATAGTTAAAAAACTGTTTATATCATTTAAATAAACGTAATGATTCTTATTCGGAGATGAGTGGGTTGTGTGTAAGTAACTACCTATATAACGCATGCAAGATCATGGGGACAATTCTGGTGCCTTTTGAGATATGTTGGTAATTATTTGTGTACATTTATTAGGGGTTAACTATTTTAGAAATTATTCTGAGAAAGAAAACCCCCATTATATATATATTAAAACCATCGAGACATCACACATAAATTTAACTTTTTCATAAAAGTCATTACAAATGAGGATTGGAACCCCTTAATATTTAACTGTAAATGTTTATGTTTTGTTTATTATTTATTGATTTGATTATCTGAAAATTTAAGGGTAAATGCCGGGTATTTTGTAAAACATGGGTCCATTTCATACCAAATTCAATCCAGGGGTATAGATTTTTATTATTATAATTATTATTTTATATTTATTCGTTTGTGTTTTGTTTTTCTTTTGTCTTACCTCCCTGACTGAAAATATTGAAGTTAACCGCAGCAATACATTTCATGTTGTCTTACGCTTATTTTTATTAAGACTATGTATCCACCTTATTTTTTGTTTAGCAAAATTTATCTTTTGTATCTACATGTATCTACATGGTTGTTTTATAAGACTTTCTTCGTTCAGCTTGAATTATTGTTTACATATTAAAAATCTATGATATATCAGAAAAAAAGGGGAATATGAAGTAGATTTTCATGACACAAATAAACCCATTTATACAAGTAAATTCCAAGCAAAGGAACAGCGCTTTCATTGCTGATTTTTCATCTCTAAATCACAGTGTCGGCGACACTACACCTGTGCGTTGATGCACACAAATGCGGGATAAGGTAAACAAATTACAGATATACAGATATATTTTGTTCATCTATAATTTGATGTTTCGTGGTACTTATTTTGACATTGCGATTCGTCTCCTTCTTATTTTCATTTCAACTTATCTTCAGTTCTTGCAGTCTGATAATTTTTTTTTGCACATATTTTGTTTATTTTTCTTCTCTTTCTATTTCCCTTTCCTCTTCTTTTTTGTGAAGGTGGGGGTGCTAGACTTTGTCGATTGCTTTGTGTTTTAAAAAGCCTTGATGGTGTAATGATTAGCGTGATCGCCTCGAGTGCGAAAGGTCATAGGTTTGATGACATTAAAAGTGGTATTTTCTACTTCTCCGATGCACGCATGCTCTCGTCAATAATGTCCATGAAATATTTGCCACTTGACGCATTTTATCAATCAATCAATCTTGATTTTAGTTTTGATTTTGATTTATTCATTACTTGTTTTGTTTTGAATAATTCATCCTCGTAGATTTGACTTAATCGCCTTATACTGCCAGATTTAGAACCACCCGACGTATCAACCGACTTTCGAATATTTTATTTAAGTTACGGCCAACATACAAGGCTGCGAGTGTAGGTTTTTCATTATAAATAGTCTCCGTCAGGTAGAACATTTCCCATGTGATTTTATGGATGTAATTGTTCTCTTTTACAAAGTTCTGATACGACCAATAAGGTTTTATTTTTATTTTGATCTATCAACGGAAATAAGTAATTTTTATGTCGAAACATGTAATTATGATTTGCTGTTACAGTATGGATCCCGGTTCATTGTTTTCATTTTTTCAATGTGGACTGTAGAAGTTTAATTCGATTCTGTCTCATGGAAAATTATACCACATCTGCTGTTTTTATATATTTTCTTTTCGATATTGGTAGAAAAGTCAATCTCTGTTTACGGATAAATTAAGCAGGTTGACTAGACAACAATGCAATAAGATGAAAGAAAATAACAATTGAGTATGCGTAACATAGTGCTGCTTTTTTGTTAATTAAACTGCAATTTTAATTAGAAAAAAATATTTCGATAATTTTAAGAACGGATTTTCTATTTTCAATTGTATTGTTCTTCAAATTTAATTTTCGGTTGATATTTACTAAATGAAATTTAACAAAAATATAACGATATGGCAGGAATACACGACCCACATATTACATGTGCGTATGTAATAATAATAATTGTATACCTAAACATAAGTATAAAAATTCATTACTAAGTGTACTCGCTTAAGGTGATAACATTTGAAAAATTTGGCAGGACAATCTGCATTTTCAGGTTTTGTATGTTCAAACCATTAAAATAATAAGAATAACAGTATATAATAAATATTTCCGAAGTTTATTTATTATATACTTTATTTATATTTTTCCATCTTTCATGGGTATCGTTACATAATCTCTTAGACTTCT
>JAULBM010283860.1:0-16403 GCA_032357055.1 Geukensia granosissima
CCGTTCTGTGCGGGAGTCTCTGAGCTCAAAAATGGTAAAAGAAAGGGAAAATCTGTTGACATACTGAAATCTTCCATTATAGGAATCAAATGCAAAAATAACATCAAAATCGGATGAAAAATAAAAATTTCATATCTCCTTCAAAATAGCATTTTTTAAACCCTTTGACCCCTTTAAAAATACGGTAAAGTTTACCAAAAAATGATTGGAGTAACCTTTGTTGCATTTTTCAAAAGGAAAAACTTCTATCACTTGACTGTCAAAACTGTATTGATATCATATACAGGTATATATAAAAAGTAGCATTGTATTTTTGTATGGTAGAAATCATAAAAAGTGAAGTAAAATACATTATTTGAACATAAACCTGATGAGTCCAGTCAGATAATCACTGGCTTTACACATGTTGTTGGAAACCAATAATTTCTTTATCTCTGTCAAAGCACCTGGCAAATTTTTCTTTAATCTGTGATATTTCTTTTTCCATGGAACAAACTACAAAGAAATCAATATAAAAATAGGAGATGTTTTAAATTTCAAAATAGCATTTTTAAAACCCTTTGACCCCTTTAACACATTTTTTTCAAGAAATGGTTAGTAAATTTAAATTTATTAAACTTTGTTAAGCTGAGCCCAGATATATCTTTGATATAAACCATTTTCAACTAATCAAGTGGCACTGGTGGTGCACCATACTTTCTACGAAAAAATAGAGCAGCGCTCTAGGTCCCCCGCCTATTAGTATTGTTTTATGGAAAGAACTTTTGTGCACAAGGCGTTCAAAAATTGTTCGCCAACTTTGGTATAGTTTTTCTAGGAAAGAAAGAAAAATTTTTGAAAAATTGAATTTTTCGCCAACGTCGGTCTAATTTTTCTTGGAAACTGTAGGGAAAAGGAAAAATCTGATGGAACTCCTATCTCATCTTTCTTTGAGAGGAATCCAATAAAAGAAATTCCATCAAAATCGGATGAAAAATAAAAATTTCCTACTCGGCACAAAATGACACTTTGCAGCCCCTTGGAATTTAAAAACGCCATGATATACAAAAAAAAGCAAAGGGGCAACTTTTGTTGCATTTTTTACAAGGAATCATTTGCACTTAACCTTATCGAAATCGGATGAGAAATAAAAATTTTTGAAGAATTCAATTTTTCGCCCAATTTTTGTCGAAGTTTTCTCGGAAACTGTAAGAGATAGGAAAAATTGGATGGAATACCTATCAAATCTTTTTCAAAGAGGAATCCAACGAAAAAAAACCCATCGAAATCGGATTGGAAGTTAGAATTTCCCGCTCAGCACAAAAAACAACTGTTTTAGACCTTTTGACCCCTTTTATGACCTTTGACCTTTTGACTTCAAAATTGGTAGAGTGATTTCCCTTCTATATTCCATTCATCTGTGTAAGTTTGGTTCTAATCAGACTAGTGGTTTCAAAGTTGCGGAATGACTGAACTGCGAATTCTATAGTCCCCCGCTTTCATGAAAGGCGGGGGACAATAACAGCCTTAGATACATTGTATATGCAGGTCACACAAGCTTAATAAATACAATATGTAAGCAATCAAAGCTGTACTCATTTTGTGTTTGGGTGTTTTTCGTGCAGACGTGCGGTTAGCTTTTGAAAATTTGACCTGATTCAAAACAAATAAAAAATAGACACGGCCTACATGTAACATACTAAATTTCTACCTTTTTGGCAATTTGCTCACTTTAAGGTTGCACTTATCTCATATTACCTTCATTCCTATAAATCTTCAAAAGGCACATATACATGCATAATTGTCCATTAAAGTTAACTACATTTGTACATTTATAAGTACACATGCATTTGTTGAATGTTCTTTCATGTCTTTGTAAAGTTTATTGCTAAAAGCTGTTGTTATAACACTATCTACTTTGATGACAAAACTATTCGTGTTATAGGTCTAATTAGGGGATTTTGTACATTGGAACAAAACATAAAGCAGATAATCCACCATATGATTCACCTGTAATTTGAAGGGAATTTTATCCTTGGCAGACTACCAATTTTATGCCATTAGATTTATATCTGATATGTAAATACTTTTGAACATTTTGAAGTTAAGAAATATCCTGATATCGGAACAATTCAGGACTTATCATCAAACATTGAACCGTTAACTTTTTTTTGGAAAAATGACCATTTTGTTTTGTTTACAAACATGTTGACACCTGTCAACGCCGGAAAAACGTGCTTTTAGGTTTCCATGTACAACACGTCTTGAGTAAATAATTGGTAACATACCTAATTCTTTTAATTTTCTCTTTAATTTTTCTAGTGTCTATCGGCTTTATCCTTGCTGTTGTCCATAATAACGCAATTTTAAAATTTTATAATTCAACCGAAAGAATTTCCGCCATATGTGCAATTTTACCTCCAAACAAATAAGATCGTCGCCGTAAATACAACTGAGAACCGTATCAGAACTGAAAGTTTCAAAGCACAACAACGGACGCAATTTTCTTTCGTGTTAACCTGGGATTAAATTTCTTAGTCCCAGTGTTAACTAAGTAAAACTATCGACTTTTTGACAGGGTTAACTGAATGAAGAAACACGGAATTGACAGAAAGGATAACTCAACAGACGTGCCAATCTTTTAAAGAACATGAACAAGACAATCATGACACATCCTGAGTGTACACATGTACATATAAAAATAAAATAAACACATAATTATGCATAATGCGGACCCTCCCCCCACAAATAAATAAATAAAAGCGAGTTGGTCAAGAAGTAGAAAACGGTCTAACCCTTTAAAGACACCCGCCGTACATATATATTGTCAAAATCCCAATCCGGAATAAGTCATTTCAGGGTTTAAGGAATAGCAACATCCAGACCGTCGGATAAAGTGAACAGCATGTTAACTCCGCAGCTTTGCAGGAAAAGATTCGTCTTTATGTAACAGTATTCAGTGAAAGAGTATTATCTACATACGGAAGCTGAAATTAAAGGTATGGACAAACTTTCCTTCTTTTTACTGTTATATAGCTCTTAAAGAAAATCTGCCCCAAATGAGTGAAAATATAGATCGGAGATGGTATAGCATAATTAATGCCAATTGGAATGCCGATCGTCTAGGCTGGAAAACTCGTTTCCACCATACTGAAAAAAAAATGTTGTACGATAGAAATCTAACATTTCTATAATTCCCTTCCTTGTATATTTGGGTTTTTTTTGTGTAATGTTGAACAAAGTATGATTTCGAAAACGATATGTTTGCATAGTCTTTCTCCGTTCTTTTTTAAAGCAACAATGAATAAGATCTCTTGGTTTTTCAAGGAAAGTCCGGCAAGGTACCAGACATTAAGCAATGTCATTCAGTACTATCAACGATCCAAAGATAATCTTTCATAAAGTAAAAATCCCTAACTGCTTTTAATTGTAATAGAGGACGTAAAGGTTAGACAAATTAACCAAAGCACTGAAGTGCTGTTACTAATATAGGCTAATCAAATATAAAGTAAGAACTCTTTTTGAGAGATTCAATAGATTGAAATTTTAATGAGAGTAAACTTGCATTTCATCAGGAAAAAATCATACGATGAATGAAATGAGACAGTGTTTTTTCTTCTGTTTTTTTATATTAGACTTCTATTTCTAACGTGAACCTAATACTTACCACTTCCCCATTCGGAATTTCATGTCTCGCAGAACAAGGTATTTTCTATTACCTCTCTGAACTTACTTTGTCTGAAACTGTTGAACCTAGGATAGTCAGTGAGGTGTTCATATAGTTCATGCAACAGCTCGCGTGCTAAGAACAAACGCCCTTGACTTTTTCAACTCATGTTATATTGTGAATGCCTTAAGCTTCCGCCCATTTATCCACCAATAAAAGCAATCCTTTGGGACCAAAAAGAGATTCACATTCCGGCATCATGAATTCCATTGCAGAAGCTCGACGTATTGAAAATGAAAATCCACCAGTGCAATGACATTTCCAGGATTCTTTTGCATTTCTGAAACAGTCCATTGGGACAAAACTTCTGGATGGCCCTTTTTCAATATATGGTGCGAATTTCCCGCATTTACATAAAGATCTTCTTTTCAAAACTACTTGTACCATTCTGTGTCTCCACCAGCTGGTATTCATATATTCCGCTCAACCAACGGCCGCCCAAAATAAGGCTCTCACCACCTACTGGCAATGTACAATGTACCAACGGACCAGCGCAGAATGTGGTAGGGTGAAACTAGTTTTCCGAATACCAGAACATGTTTCTTGCAAATGTAGAACAAATGTCGTTAATTAACTTAGTTGTCATAAGAGAAAAAAAAACTGGGGAACCAGCGTTGTAAAATTTGGAACGTGTGATCAGAATGTGATCGTTTTCACTGGCAAGCTTGGTAAGGTAGTCGTATCTGCTGGTTGAAAACTACCACTCAAGAAAAAACATAATTGGAGGCATAACTCCTAAAAGGATTCTAGTTCTCGTCATAAATTTCATTAAATTGATAGGTTTTTTGTGAAAGTGTTGACTATTAAAAGTTTCCTTAAGTTGTTCCAGCAAACATGGCCGCCATAGTATTAAAGTCTTCCTTTTGATTGAGTGAAGTATATATAAATAATATATATCTTTTCGACTTTCAATCCATATAGAAAGAAACCGTTTACCGAAATGTCGCATAATATTCTAATTATAAATTACACGTGCATTATTGAAACGAGGTTGATCGATATAGGCAATACTTGCTTTCGATTGGCTGATATCAAAATCTTTCTGCTTTCAAGGCGCTTGGCCAAACTAATTGATATTAAATAGAAAGCAACTCGATAAAGACCTTAATGAAATTATATTTTTGAAATTTTATTTGAAACATCAGCACGTCTACAGTTGACACATGCTGATGTCAGCCGTTACAAATTACCAACTATACTCTATGTCAGGCTTTTGTGGAGTGTGATTTTCGCGCTATATTTAATTTTATGTGCGTTTCTGTTTTTATATTTATTTTTAATCAAAAGAGAGAATTTTTCCACAGTTAACGGTATATCCTTTACACTACGCAATAATGTTTTACATACTATTATCTGCACCTGAATTTCTCTACGGAGATTTAACGTTGAATGTCGGCCATCTTCGTTTTTGGCGGGAGAGCTTAAGTTTGACCTAGATAATGAAATTTTGTTAAAATGCACGCATTTCTTATGTTCAGACCTTTTCTCGCGATTATTACTTTTAAATTTCCATTCAGGTGCGCCTCAAACCATTTTTGCATACTATCTTATTCTAATTTAATTACTTAATTATTACACAGCGTTAACAATGTTTGCTCCCAGTCTCGCGCTAGCGCGTGCAAAGAGACACTTCCGGCAAACAAATGGCTGATTTTACAATGTAAAATTCCCGAAGAGAATTAAAAACTCGCCGCAGCTTAAAATACATCGTGATTTCTAAAAAGTATTATTGCAACTTGGTTGCACTTTTTTCAATCTACAAAATATAGTCTAGTATAAACACTATTTTATAGGAATACGGCAGATAATTTTTCTTTAATATCCTTTTTACCCGTTTCAACAAACCCTGACATAGAGTATAGTTATAATAATAGCAACCAGGACAATTGAAATCCGTCCTTCTTGTTCGAAAGCATCATTGCGTCAATTTGCATCTGTTCGAATGGCAATTAATGGAATGGAATCTTCAATACAAATTTCATCATCACAATTTCAAGAGTCTTGTGTCCACCGTGTGCAACGGACACGAGTGGACCGAGACAAGACCCCTGACATTGTGATGATGTAAAAATAAGGAAATACTAGATGTTGTATGACTGTCTGAAACAACCATCCTAACAGTATAAATAAAAAGCATCTACAGGTTCAGCTACATCTACTGGACCTTCGTTCTAGCACACAAATATATTAGTATATCATACGGCAAGCTGTAAAAGGCTCCAAAAATAAAATATGCTGACAAGCAAATGTAACAATAATCAACAAAATGAGTTTACAATGTAAAGCAAGTAACAATATAACATAAAACGGACTACAGGTTACTGGCTTGGAGTATGCAAATTGAGTATGTGGCGGCGTTAAACATGTTTATGCACGCTCATTCTCTCTGACCTGTGACAGTATATAAAACAAACAAAAACTGTTTCATTTGAACATTTTAACCCTTGAAGACGATATATTATAGACAGTTTACCATTCTGTATCTCAAAGAATAACATCTCATCAACAGCATTAGAACAAAATATTAAGGAAATCCGAGATCTTAACATAGTACAAGAATTACTCAAATCCAAGCAAGTAAAAATTGGAGGCAAGATCCAGGAGAAAGGACTTCTATGTGACATACATCATGTACATATCAAAGTCTCTCCATAATTTCAGTGAAGAACTTATATAAATAGCACAAATTTATGCGGAAAATTTTTATGTCAGGAAGATCTAATAACTTGGCTGGTGAATACTCTCAATGACCTTTGGTCCACTAGGAGTGGCATCGACCAAGTGGTTTCAGAATACAAGATTACAAAGTTTGGGTGAATATGGTGAACTTTTCTATGATGTTTGCTCATTTCAAGAAGTAACCTATCATCAACAGCATTAAAAACAAAACAAATGAAATGTCATATATAAACAAAAAAACGAAATGAAAACTGACAGACATTTTTAAGCATAACAGCAGAAAAACAGAGAATAAGATATAACAACAGGGAATGATATATACATGTATAAATGTATAAAACAACAGAACATAAAATGTATAGCAACTGAGCAGAAACATATGGTGAAAGACACAAAAAAACTTGTCTTTTCCTGTGCAAACGCCTAATGTTCATAACAGCCACTGTATGGTATACATGTACATAAAATATATAACTGATTTATCATATATAATTTTAACAGTTTATTTTTCTTAAAATCACAGCTCCTGATGACCGCGCTTTTATATCGCTGCTTCAGGTTGCACGCAGCTGAGGATACTAGTATTCAATTTACCCAAGCATACGCGTATAGTCCCGTTGCAGCCCAGAAAGAGCATTGCTTTTTGTGGTAGATGTCTGTAATGCCCATCACAACATCAAATAAAGCCGTGCTTTCTGGGAATGGCTTCCATACTTCTGTAAATGGAGTTCCATATGTTGCAAAATGGATAAGTTCTCGTCGAGTTGACCGAATAAGTTCTTCGTCATCTTCACTTGGCGTATAAAAGTCTTTAACGTTGCCAAAGAAAGCTATGTTGTCCCAGCCATGTGCCCCATATCGAGCTTTGAAAGAAAAACCATACAAATTTACTGGTGTTTTCGGCCTTGCTTTGCAGACATAGCGATAAATTGATGACTTAAATGAATGTTGCATCTGATGTGCCAATTCATTAGTAGGACAGGTAATGCGCATGTCAGACGACATTGTTGTGTACTGATATTCAGGAGTATCAATATACAAAGGGTACAATTTTAGTATTTCGGCTATATCTAGCCCAGGAAACATGCGTAATTTTTCTAATGCATTTGTCGTGTAGTTTTCCCAGGTCCATGATGCGATGTCGTTGGAAACTGGTGAATAGTCTATTTCTTCAGAGGTTGTACCTACAAAATATAAGATCTAGACAAATATCATACATGGACGCTACTCTGATCCGTGTCGACTTTTCGCGTGATGGGTCAGCTGATGAAATATATGGTGCTCAAAAGAGTTCGAAGACAGCACAAAGACAGACGAAATCGTTTGTTCAGAAGACAGAGGAGGTCATCGCAAACAAATCCAACTAACAGAATACGAACGTCAGTAAAAAAAACTACATTGAAAACTGAGGGTGAACTCAGGTGCTCTGAGTAAGCAGCCATGTTCCACTAGTGACACCCATCGTGTTCCTCATCGTAGTAAAAACCAGTGATAGTTCATTGATTATGATAAGATCATATATTTCTGTACGCAAGAAAAAAGCTTACAAATTTGTTATTGTTTTTTAGAAATAGAAAATGAAGTTCCAGAGATGTACCCAATAATACCGAGAAAAATGTTGTCTTTTGATCTTTTATGTCTTTGGTTTGACTCGGTAGGGGATCGAACCCACGACTTTCCGCAATCGAAACCATTTAAAAATAGATATAATACGAATATGTATTAGACACTCATTCAAAAAGGATAAATTATAAACATCTATATAAATTTAACCTCACAAAAGAAGTTTGGGACTTAAAAATAACATAAGTTTTAGAAAAGAGAGTATTGTCCTCCTGATTCTACCACGGTCACAGTCCATAATTGTTTGAAACAAATATACCTGGATTTTTCATAAAAATGAAAAGAATATTCATGCGTGGTAACTCCAGTGTAGAATTTCATTGCGAGGGACCATTTAAGTTTTTAGTCTAATGAGAGAGGATAAGAGAAAAGACAAACTTGAAGCAAACAAAAAGATCGACCGGGAACAAAAAGTAGTATCAGGTGCTCCGGAATGGTAATCATTCCTTGTCTCGCGCGCTACCGACACGTATTTTGACCACCAGGTGTAACTATTATAATTTATGTGTTGATTAATGTTATTAATGAATTACAAACATCTACATCTAAAAGTCTAACGCATTTTTAATTAGAGGTTCGTTCATGAAAACATCCTAATCCTTGTTGCAAACATTCCGATTATAAACTGGATTTCAAATCATCAAATTTCTTTGTCAATACCAGGGAGTCTTTTGTTCACTACTATTTAATGACTGCTCAACTAAGTTGTAAAATGTTGATAATAGATGCACAATAAAATCGTAAAAAAAATTAAGATTTTTGATCATTTCAAAAGCATAATACTGGAAGTACAAAACTTATCTGAGAATATAATACTTAACACATTCAATTTTGTATGCTGACTTACCAATCATTACTGGAACATCATTGATTGTTCCTCCCTCCCACGCATCTAACGGGTTCATTGGAAGAACATACCCTGAAAGGTTTTATTAAAATATTAGCATACATTATCAGTTGAAACACTGGGCGACAAACAAAGCGACCTTGGTACCATAAGTGAAACAACTGGAAAACACGATTAACAATAGCGGCCTTGAAAGCACAAGTGAAAGCATACAAAAACAACTGGAACACCCCACGATAAAAATAGCGAGCTTGGCAGCACAAGTGAAAGCATACATAAAAAAACTGGAACAATCCACGATAAACAATAGCGACCTTGATAGCACAAGTAAAAGATACATAAAAAACTGTAACAATTCACGATAAACAATAGCGACCTTGATAGCACAAGTAAAAACAGACAAACAACTGGAACAATTCACGATAAACAATAGCGACCTTGATAGCACAAGTAAAAGCATATATAAACAACTGGAACAATTCACGATAAACAATAACGACCCTGATAGCACTTGTAAGTAAAAGCATACATAAACAACTGGAACAATTCACGATAAACAATAGCGACCTTGATAGCACAAGTGAAAGCATACATAAACAACTGGAAAACTCCGCGATAAAAATAACGACCTTGATCGAACAAGTGAAAGCATACATTCAACTATAAATAAAAGCAACCTTGAGTGAAAGCATCTGAAAAGGCTGTAACACTCAGTACAAATGCAACCTTGATATCACAAGTGAAAGCATACAATAACAGCTGATAATCAATAGCACAAGTGACAAGGCTCATCTATGTATAGGCCTACTTTGCGGAACTTGAATCGAAAATAACGAAATAGGAGATGTGGAATGATAGTTTGTAATACAGCCATTCACCAATTTCAGTCGAAATCATGTTTTAACAGATCTTTGGATTTTTTATCAACATTTAATTCGACAAATTTCTAGAAAAGCTCATGTTTCAGTAACTCTAAACACTTATTTTTTTTTAAAGAAACTATATTTGTCAGCTTGGTTTAGAATTTACAACATAATATTCTTCAAGTCTTCATAATTACCATCTACTGTTGCAATAGCTCCATGAAATAATTTATATGTGGGTAGATCCACCTGGTTTGTCATGGCCCAGTGTGGATAAACATCCCATGGGACAGCATCAATGACATCATCAGCCGAAAGTGATATCAGACAGTCGATATCAGAGCAACCAGTGTTTGTCAGAAATATCAAGTTGTCCTTTGAAGCTTCTGCAGAGGTCTTTTGCAGTAGTGGAGACGCACTAGACATGTAAGCTCTGTGGAACAAACCAGAGGACAGTGGCGATGCCAATAACGTCATGACACTGGTACCACCAGACCCATGTCCGTACACAGTTACCTGTAAAATATAATCAATATCTCATTAATTACATGGACCGTTTCAGAAATGCAAAGGAATTCATAGCGATTTTCATTGATCAAGACGTCTTTTACGAGGACGCTGGAATTTCGCAATGCATTTATATTTATATCTAGTTCTTTGTTTTTTATGATTAAAAATAGGTGCGGACGTGTGAAATTTTTTGTCTTAATTTTTGTGTTGAAATGGCAAAATATTTGTTTTTTTAGGAGCGTGCGAGCAAATTTTTATTTCTATATCTGTAAAAAGTGAGATAAAAATGGAGCTAGTAAAGTTTTTTTTTAAATTTGAACCCATAATGTTAGAAGCGAGCGAATCTTAAGAACTATAATTAATTTGGAGTGGCATAAAGATATCGAGACGACTTCATATTTTAGAGTATCAAATTTATACTTGTAAAAATGTTTAAAGGATTAAATATATATTTTTGGAAACCGTTTCCATTAATCGTGTTTTTTCTGTTTTTTTTTAAAATTGGTTAAGTTGTGTATAATTGCTTAATCCAACAAATACACATTAATTATTCTGCAAAACGGCACAATATAATATCGTTATACTTCAAGCGATTCCTGAAATTATGATTCATTGCTTCAAGGTTCGACTAACGCCTCACCTTAAAACAAACGAGTCGACCAAATAAATCGTAATATAAGGACTTAATTTGCGTATAAGTTATAATATCAGGATTTGTTTTGCGTATTACTTAAAAAATATGTCACTTGTATGAATATTATTTTACCTTTTTTAAGCTTAAAAGGGAATAATAATTTGTTTGTTCTCACCTTGTTATTTTATAGATAAAATTGGTACCATTTAGGAATTTTTAATTGCTATACATTATCAGTACATGTATAGAACCAACAATAAAAATTATTTATAAATCGAAAATAAACATACAGATATATTCTTATATCTATACTCAGAAAGGGAGAGGGCTCTTTGAATGAAGGGGTTTGCCGCTTAGGTTTTGAACACAACCTTTTTATGTATATGTATCTCCGTTTTTCATTTTTGGAATAGATAGAAGGAAATGCAAATACATAATGTTGGATCAAAGATAAATTCATTTCATTATTTTATTTATGTGCATGCACCATTGTTTTTGGCCAGGATGTTATTATATTATATTTGGCTTTGTATTTATGTTTTGTATTATTATTGTTTAAATGACCCTAACACATATTGCATTGCGAATTTCATACCTTATCCTCTAATACTGAGGTTGATGCAACCTATTCCACGTCCCTATCTCATCACATATAAGAAGAGCCCCCACCCGTCTTTCAATTTAAAACATTTACCCAATATCTTTTCATTTACATATCGTACAAAATAGTTCGATTAACTTCAGTTTTATCCAACTGATCAACTAGCGACACAAAAATTTACCCGGTAGCAATCGATTTACTTTTAGTCCAGTGTAGAATACCCATGTGAGAGATCAAAGGTGATATTTCGAAAAGTAATGATTTTTTTTCCTTGTGTAAAAACATTTTGGAGACAATTTGCACAACTTCAACATTCAAGAGATTAATTAACATACAGACAAAATACTGAAGATGCAAAACAGGATACAGCATGTATGTGCTAGTTGTCAAGAAGATCAAAGAGGAAGTTAGTGTTTAAAAATTGCAATAAATTTGCCTGGATTCTATTTGATCTATAGATATGTTGGACAGTGTTCGCAAAACAAATTTAACTTTATCATCATTGTTAAAGTCAGTGCTATATTTATTTACCACACTTCAAATCAATGACTAGTTATTTGTTTTTTATTTCGACTTGTTATTGGTCTGTTTAATTGTTCTTACTGTTTTGTCCAATGTTGTGTGGATGATTAAAAAATGCAATAAATTAGTCTTATAGAAAAGAATATCTGATATAGTATGGATACGTTTATAATGACAGACAGATTTAGTTACATACTGTTCGTGATCAGAAAAATCCGTGTGACAAATAAAAATGCAATCGGAACACCATAAAGGAAATATATACACCAAATCGTGCCAGAGAGAGAGAGGTAACCACTAAATAGTTTCATGCTTGTAAAGTAGCTGTATTATTCAACTACAAATAAATTATTCGATAAACATTAAGAAGATCTAAAAAATATCTTTCTTTTACATGCAGGTAAGAATCGCTTCTTTTTGAGCGTTCTTATTACGAGAATAATTAAATAATTAGAAGAGGGACTTGGGTGGCCGAGTGGTCTTACCTGTACAGATCACTGTAGCTTATCATCTATACGGCATGAGTTTGAGTCTGACTTTGTACAATGCAAAAACTGGTTTCGTTTAACTCGCATCGCAGGTGATAAGGTTTGTCAGTTACCTGCCCAAGGTCGATGGTTCTCTCTAGGTACTCCGGCTTCCTCACAGCGATAAGACTGAAATATTGTTGAAAGCGGTGTTAAACCCCGATCAAACAAACAAACAAATATAATTAGAAGAAGAACAAGAGATCTTTATGACATTTTAAAAGTCCGTGACATCTATATTTAGTTTTTGGTGGTGAATTATACCTATAATACTGTTTATTTTAGTACCACCTTAAGCTTCATTTCACAGTGGTTTTAGACAGATCGACTTAAACGTATCGCTCATCTTACTTGTTCCTTACAGAGACTGTTTGTTTCGACATTTCAAACAATTTGTGAAGAAGAATTGACCTGGAAAAAGTACTCGCTGATTCTAACAGCTAGTTCAAAATCCAAACACCGATAATAACAAACCCAGTTCTCATAAGCTAAGACATCATCTAATAACTGGATGTAGTGTAAAAAAATATCATTGATTGCCAAGAAAACAAGGTATTGTGTAGTTTCAGAACGGATTTTATTGTATGCGGAGCAGACTTATTAAAATTCATTTTTTGTGAACTTGTAAAATATTCGTAAAATCTATCTCCGTTTGATCAAACTTTATCAACAATCGACACTAAATGTAACAATCAATTTACTCTCTACATTTAGCAACAATGAGCACGGCATCAAGCAGTAAAACATTGAATATCTGGTTTGGAGTTTTAAAGTTACTTGTTGGAAACAATTTTGCACAATGCAACATTTAATAAATGTTTTTTTTTTCAGTTTCAGATAAAAAGCTGAAGATGTAAAAATTACTCAGTCCAATATAATTACGTGCTAATGATGTCGAGATATTGGCACCATTGATGTAACAAATGCAAATGTGACAATCTCTGAACGCTCATATAATAACACGCATGAGACTTACATTTGTTTGGATTATAATTCACTGTAGCTGTATTTCAATGAGCGTTCGTACGTTTCTCAACAATTACACCGTACCAGTGCCATGTTATCATACTATGACTCAATGACCAGTTACATGTTGATTTATGCTTTGTTATTACTCTGTATAGTTGTTCTAACTGTTGGGTCCTATGTAGTGGTATGGATGATTAAAATCTGCATAAAATGGTCCAAAAGAAAGAAAATATTTCCGAAAATATGTGAATACTCTTATGAAGACAGTCAGTTGTAGCTAACGATAAGAAATCACGTCAGAAAAACATCCTCAAGGTAACAATTTTACATCAGCCAAATCGCACTAAACGTTAAATGAAGAGGTAACCACTTAATAGTCTCATGCAGAGAAAGTGACTGCATCGGTGAAATCCATGATATCTAAACAGGGGATAGAGGTACTACTAAATAAATTCCTTCATAATCAAACACCAGAAGAAAAAAGGCCTTTACTTTTACACGTTTACGAATGTTAAATAAATATGGTGAATTTAGATGTACTTTATGTATATTTCAAGGAGCATTAGAAGTCCGAGATCCAATCATAGTAAAAGAAGTACTAAAATCTGAAATAATCGATACAAGAAGCCAAATCAAGCTGTAAAGACAACCGTTTCGAAGTTTTATTTCTAGCCGTATTTTCTGTGATTTCCATATCAATCACGATGTTTAGATCTCAGTATAGACTAAATAAAAATATTTGTGAAAATTTCCTATTTAATCCTTGCAGTTTGGATTCATTCGACTGACTTTCCTTATTTGTTTGTCCATAATTTTATAGGACAAGAACACACCAGACAGAAATAGGCTTAAGAAGTCATATGTGTTGCTCAATCTAAACAACAAAAATGTCAATAATCTCAACAAGTACACACTCTGTGTTTGTGAAAAGAATTCGAAGATACCAAAGGGGCAGACAGTAATCGTTACGTCGGAAGACAGAGAAGACCATGGCCATCAAAATTAAATACTTATATAGAACACACATTACTACACTGAAAACTAAAGCAGGAGTAACACGATTCCTACAAAACCATGTGTGTTCTTTATTATTTAAATTTATAAATTTAACTCTTATTAAAGTTAAAAAATGCTTTTATTATTAAAACTTCCGTCCTGAATAACTAAAAGCTATTACCCGCTTGAAGTTGAGCAACAATTTAACTGGCAAGGTAGTTTTGAAAGATGTTTGTTTGACCAACTGGTATGTATAAGAATGATGTGAATATTTGTCCAATAATAAAAGCCTTTGGTATATGTTAGTACTTTATACGTTTTAGTGACTGTCTCTTAAATAATCATACCACATCTTCATTTTCTATTTTTATAAATTCTACTGGAAAATTAGATGTGTAATTTGACCTAATGGGAAGTTAAAGTATCTGTAAAACATACACAAGGTCTATCAGTGATTTACTTCAAATATATACATTGAGAAACTATTTTGATACCGGTTTTGCTTTTACATGGAAATGAAATAAAAAAAACGAAATAAAAAAACTTCAATCAGTCATTATAGAAAAGTCTATAAAAAGGACAAATCCCGACGGAAACGTTCTGTTTTGTTAATAAATTAAAACATTTGATATTCAAGTTTGGTTGTATTTGTAAAACGCTTGGTTGAAACGGAATATTACATCCATGTAAATAAAGCTTGCAAATGTAAACAGAATCTATCAATAATTGCACAATAAAAAAATTTGTTATGTCATGTGTAGATCTTTTACTACATCCTGTCAATATGAAAAAGAAAAAATATTGGGAAAATATCAGAGAGAAAGCGCTCCGTCGACGAGAAAACAGAGGGAATTTGCAAATCTAGAGGTCTTCACAATGCCTTCAACAAGGATGGAATACCACTCCTTGTGAAATGTTGTAAATCGCCCCAATAAAAATAGTGTATGCGTAAAATTATTCGTACGGCTCTTACCTGAATATGATAAAAAATGCACATGTAACAAAACATGACCACAATTCCTGACTTAGGACAGACACATGAGAGATGTGGTGGGTTTAAACTAGTTTAGTGGGTAAAACGTCTCATTTTTTAGGCATTTGCACATGGCCTTGTTTTCTAAGACTAAAAATTATATTTTTATATTATATCCTGATAAACGTGTTTTAGGAGAACCTGGGTTAGCCATTGCTTTGGATTGTTTACAAGCTCTTCGAGGTCGATACTGCTTGTTTCAATTTGCATTATTTGTTATTGCCTTTATGTTACAGTTACTTTTTACATTTTAAAATCAATTTCAATTATTTTTAAACTATTGTTGAAGGTCAATACCTGTATATGTCTAATTATTTTCATTCTGGGTACTTGTTTCTATTTGGAAAACATCACGTCGCACTGGTATGTGATTCCTGTTAAGTTTATAAACAACCATATATTTAAGTATTCATTCCATTTCATTGACAAAGTATAGTAACAGCTACCTAAACTTGTCTATGAATAAGGTAATAAATAACGAATTGGATATATTTGTGACCTTTAAACTGTAAAGTATTACAAACATGTTAACTTTACAAATAATAAAATCAATACCAGTTTGGCAAACACAGTCAAAGATAACCTCAGTCAATACACTAGAAATTTGAAGAAGGATTTGGCTAAGACTCGGAAAAACATTTCTTATTTTCTGTTTGTGTGTCGAGAACACACTTCTTTTTCTAATGAATATATTAAAGATGATAGTCGAATTTTCTGACCTACGGTTTTTCAACATCTTTTTCATTCCAACAATATATATACACTAGACTATACGGAAGCCTAACCGGTTAGGGCCGCTTGGAATAAAAATATTAAGTCGTAAAAGGAATTCGAAGATACCAAAGGGGCAGACAGAAATCGTTAAGTCGAGGACAGACAAGACCATGGCCAAC
>JAULBM010283971.1:0-16400 GCA_032357055.1 Geukensia granosissima
ATTTGTTTATAATTTATACGTTTTGAATGGCTTTCGCATGGACCATCATACCACATCTCCCTTTCCGATATTTACCATCCAACTTTACATATATAAGGTCTTTTGCAATTTCACTATGGGAAATCTATATAATTTTGTTAAATATTCAGTTGTTATATTATGACTGTATAAACGTTTTGCATACCTCTATTGTCTTTTAAGAGACCGTCAGTTTCAGGGATTTTTATGTTTAAGACTCCTTAATACTTTAAGACAACAACTTTTATCATTTGTTCATCCGTCCATCTCCTGTTGATAACGGTGTGTTTTACGAATGTTTAGGACAAACCTGAGAAACATGTAATAGAAAAAGACGAACTATATGTGTACCAGATCTTGTGGGAATGATAAAAGCGAGAAAACTGGAGTTTTTATGTTCAAAATCGAGTTTGGTCGAGTTTTATGTTGACCTTTTGTAATTGTTAATAAGATATGTAAAAAGACTGTGTAAAAAGTAAGCAAACTTATTTCGAGAAAAAATTACCTTCACACATGTTATCCGTTCAGATTAATCGAAATTACAGGTTTAATAATTTTGAATAAATATGGTGAATTTATGAAAGCCCTTTGTTCATTTCATGTAGTAACTTTTCATCAGTAGCATTAGACAAAACATATGAAAAGCCGAAATCAAAGGATTGTAAAATAGAGTTCTCATATCAAACAAGTAGAAAGTGGCAGCTAAATCCAGAGGATAGGACACTTTCCATGTTACAACAAGAAATTAAGCCTTCTACTTTGTTTCAGAGGTTTAGAAGAGAAATATTTCCTGGACATTTCCACTCATCAGTAGCATTAGACAGACGAAACTTATAGTCAATCCGAGTCCAAACATTGTAAATGTAAGAATCATATGCAAACAAGCTGAAAAAGGCAGACATATTCAGGTCAACTACCCTGTGCAATACAAGATATGAAGTTTCCTTTTTTTATTTCGGTGATTCAGACAGAAACGTTTAAACAGAGGGTTTGATCACTTAAGAAACCCAATCTTGTAGAAAAATTACAAACGTGGTCAAATAGTGTTAAACGTCGTAAATTACAGACAAGTAAAACTGCCCAATTTTTCATTCGTCAGGCATCGAAAACGATATTATAATTAACATTTAAATGACTTTGGGCCCGTTGCATACATCCTCCTGAAGTTATATACAGAAAACACATTCTATTTTATCAAACACATGAAACATGGGAAATGAATTTTTCAGAAATGACCAAATGACATGTTTTTAAAGTAAACGTCTATCCAAACTTTTCCTGCTACCATAAATTTTTTTATACGGATTGTTCAAGATGCAGAACCAAATAAAAGCGCTGACTATATTCAATTTGGATTATTTTAAATGTAATTATTTAGTTTTCCTGTATATTATTCGTTTTCTTATTACTTATTATTATCTTTTTAAAAGAAAGAATATGCAATATATGAACAGAGAGACAAAATCCACATGTTTTCTGAATAGTGCACTGTTTAATTTCTCGTTAACTTGTTGCTATGAGTTCATTAGATGTCCAAGGGACGTAATACAAGTTCTTAAAAAATAGTGCTTTCCATTTCTATCTTTTATCGAACAGATTGTTGATAACATAAAAAAACGATTGTAAATGCTTTTCTGGACTAGCCTTCATCATGTACGCTCGGAACCAAATATTGCAGAACAGGGATTCACATGCATTGCAAGTAAAGAGCAGCCCTTTCCGTTTTACGGAAATTTTGTGGTGAGACGGATGTTATCAAATCATTTGATACAGACAAACAATTTAAGAATTAACAATGTTGAAAATTTGTAATTTGTATCTTTCAAACATACATAACAGAACTTAAAAATTAATAAGGGCATACAACTCAAGCACGGTTCAACTTTTTCAACCTCCACACAGCACAAGTGAAAAAACTATTTTGCCTTTATTCATTTTCGTCGGGATAACATTATTTCAACAAGTGATAGGTGAAAATGATTTAAATGATTTTATCTAATTAAATATCTTTATTTTTATTTTTCAGAATATCACTTTCAAACTTGTAAAGATGAACATCTTTAGAGGCGCAGTGTACAACATATTTATAACTACATTACTAATTCTAAGGTCTAATTGTCAACTTGAAGGTATTAAAATATTACTTAAATCAAATGGCACTGATACAGATTTTGCATTCGTCGTAGAAATACTAAGTCAAGAGATATAGCCAATCTAGTTGAAATAGTTGATAATCTAACAATACGATTATATAAATATTCCCGATTCAACGGGGATATCAGAGTAAAACAAAAAATTGAAGAAAATTAGTGGATTTTGTTGCAATTAAGCATTCGCACTTCTAGGTCTTTCAAATATAATTTAAATCGCTTATATAACCAGTCACAAATTGAATGTTTGGCCTTTTGAATATGATTGGTAAAGGTGGGAATCTAAAAGATTTGAATTTTGTATTTGACCTTAAACCTTGAGTAGATTTTTTAAAATAAGTCAGCCGACATAGTTAGCTTCGACGAACAACAACTTGTTTATTTAAGATGTTTAAATCTTATATTGAAAAATGACATTCAAAATCCTTTTTAAAAATATCCAGAACGGGGTAGATTCAAATATTATTTGAATTCAAAAAATCTATTACTGATTTCATGCAGACAAGGCAAATCAAATGTTGAAAACGTCACAACTAAGTAATTCTTCTATGTTTTCAAAAACACATGACAATTTGGTTTCATTTTTAGCATCAGAATGGTTCGTAAAGGACAAAGTTTCCAATTATGGTGAAAGCCTGACATTGTTTTGTCCAATAGAGAACTGTTGTCACAAAGATTCTGGTTGGAGTGTATTTAGTCCAAATAAGTCAATATTGTATAAAGATGTTAGAGGAGTACATAATGATCTGACGTCAAAGTACATTCCAGCAACGAGTAGTAATGGTTTTAGTCTCACAATCAATTATCTGACAAAAGAAGACTTAAACAAAAGCTATAGTTGTACATATGGATTCAAAGTGGGAACACCTAAATTGCTTCTTCGACAGCATGCTTTTAAAAGTAAGTGAATTGGAATGTTAGCATACTGTGCAGTAAGTAGCCTTCCACGAACAGTTCATGCCATTTTCACTCGACTCAAGTTATAAGAAAAATAAAAACTTGAAAGAAGAAAACTCAAATATCTGTTGGAAAGATAGTGATCTATTTTCCTTTTTGCTGTTCATTTGAATCTAGATCTTCATATGTTTGGCAATTGACGCCGTCAAGAACTTGACCTTTATTCATTTTGACGTGTTTGCATTTATTTTATCACTGTCTCGACATGATGTGAAATTCTGATATGGACTTAAAATGTTTTGATCCCTAGCGTACCTGCTGAAGGTTTATCTAGAAAAGCGCTTTGATAAATTGTTAAAAATTTTAAATAAGGAATGGATTGCCGACTTTCCGGCATTTTTTCCATATCACTTATTCTTATTATCAATTATTGACTTTTATTCGTGCTAGCTTACATATTCTATCTGGGGATACTTTTGAATTTTGTTCAGTACTGCACTTGAATTTTTTTTTACAAAAAATGATCCAATTCAAATTTCATTTTAAAGAAAAACCTTTAACATATTTCTAATGCTTAATATAAATATTTAAACACAGGAGAAGCATTAGTGATCAATGCCACTCTACTAAGCTTTGTAATATTAATTAACTTCCACCATTTGTACAGTTCCATTACGACCATATTAGTCTAAAAACGCTGTGAACATATGATATGCGATTTAAAGATACAATAATCATTCATTTTGTGCTAAATCATTCTAAATTTTTTTCCCGTGTGATTACGTGTTTGACAAGAATTTTTCCCTAATGACATTTAACAAAATACATACAGGTCATAAATGATCATGTACATTGTAAGATAAATCTTTTCATTGTTCATTTATGATCTTCTTCAATTTACCTTACCATCATTGTACTACGTTTACTCCTGTATACATAATTTCATAAAATCGTTATTCTTAAAACTGAATTTTGGTAGGGGAAGATTACCGCAAATATACAGAATCTAACTAGTTATTTAAACGCTTATATGACGTAATATATTGTAGATGACACCGAGAGCTCGAAATCAACAAACAGCAACATCAGAATACTGTGAGTTCCAAATATAGAATCAAAATCTGTATGTATATGATTTTTTTCACAATGAACCCTTCTTTGTCACTTCAATCACAACATTGATAGAAACGTTAAGGTAAACACTGCGTACAGCAAGTGTTCAGAATATATAGATTTTCATGGCTTTATGAATCTTTATTATTTGATTTATTCACACTGAAATCTTCTGTGTCACTTCCATCAGAAAAATGTCAGGGTAACCCGAAGCGTACATACAGTTTTCAACATATACAGATTACCATGGCTTGATGAATCTTAATTATCTTAATTCACTTAAAAGAGATCAAAGTAAATTTGAATTTCGAATCCATTGATATGACAATGTCATTGGAAACACAACAAAGGTAGCAGAATTTTAAATTGGAAATTTAAGTCTTTGTGTCCATGACATGGCGAGAATAACATTGATTGTTTCGCTTTCCTTTTTAACATTAAACTAAGAGGTAGATTGAGAAAAGGGAAGGCCGATGCCTCTACAAAATATTTTATATTTCGTCCCTACTCACTCCACCCTTTTCCAGTTAAAGTTATGCTCTTATGTCTACAATCAAACCCCACTTTCGATAATATTGCACTTGTTCCGGTTTTGAATTTGCATGAAATATTATAAACGTGACCTTCAGCAACCAATTCAAAAATCAATGTGTAAAAAATGAGAAACACAAATATGTTGTTTTTTATAAAAGGAATTCGAAGATGTCATAGGGGCAGAAGGAAATCGTTAAGTCGGAAGACAAGAAAATACGAATTACGTATTAAGATTGTATATCCATTTCCATATTTACCAATGACTTTTTTAGATTGCATTTCAGTTGATTATGTTTAATTAAAAGGAATAGTATAAGCTTTGGACGTGCGCAAACATACATTTCTTACGATCTTGTGAAATTACACTCTTGCAGAATTGCAGTTATGCAAGTTTCATATACTATAGGAGAAGATTTCTTTGAATGGATATGATGAAAAATATAAAGAATTGTCAAATTTTATCAATTGACTAACGTTCTGAAAAATTAAGATATAGCGTAAAAAGTAAAAGAGAAAGGGCCATACCGTACGAAGCATGTATCAAAAGATTAAAATTTCGTGGTTTGGCAAGATCCAACTTTTCGCGACTAGCTTTAAATCAATTGCTAAACTATAAGTTTAAATTTTAAATGAAAGGGGGAAATTTCCAAATGTTAAGAAATAAAACAATGAAAATAAAGAAATGTTTCGATCCAACGTACACGAGACTTGACATGTACGAAACAGGTGCATACAATTTTCAGTCGGTTTCGCCAGTTTTGTTGGATCCCTTCATATACGTACCCTTTCCTCGTAGTCAAAGGTTAAGAATACTAAAATAACACCTTAGATATAGCAATTTAAAAACTATACCGGAAAGCACACAATTTTCTCCAAAAAAAAAACAACCCAAAAAAAATTATGTATCAAAATGAGTAAAAGCTCGCAGTTTACTGAAACACTTTCCGAAATTTAAAACTTAAAAAATTTCATAGAACAAGAAAATTAAATTATAAGTCCGGTTGTTGATAAAGAGGTATTGTTTGATTAACTATTAATCTTTGTGTATTAATCGGGTTTTCATTTGCTGGACAATTTCATCTACTTTCAGTGTGGGATGCATTGTACCTACTGTAGCCGTAGTTGTAGTTTTAATCATTATGCTAGTGTTATGTAGAAAACGTACATCAAAGAACTCAAAGAACATATCTTGTAAGTAACAGTACTTAATATTAAATATGGCGTAACTATCTGAAGTAGTCAAGATACTATCTTGTAACATCTGTAAGTGTGTACTAATCACAAAAATTAAGAGCCTTAGTTCACCTCTGTTTGTTAAAAAAGATGGCAACTCAGATACAAATATTTGGTTCTAGGAAAAGACAAACCTTATTTTGTTGTTAACCACTCTGATTCTTACAAAAAGTACTCAGAAGATGACATTTGCATGATTTTAGATTTCTTGATTTACAACATTTTTGTAATGTTTGGCGGACGTCTGTTTCAACAGACTGTCGACATTCCAATGGGGACCAACTGTGGACCCCATCTCGCCGATTTATCCTTTTATTCGTATGAATCTGACTTCATACAGAGCCTTCTACAGACAAAAGAGAAAAAGTTGGCTCAATCTTTTGGTTTCACGTTTCGCTAAATAGATGATGTCCTTTCAGTGAATAACTCTAAATTTGGTGACGTGTTGACCTTATCTATCCAATTGAACTTGAAATCAAAGATACTACAGAAACAAATAGGTCTGCATCTTACCTAGACTTACACCAAAAAATTGACAGTAAGAGCGGGTTAATAACAAAGCTTTACGACAAGAGAGATGACTTTGATTTTCTGATCGTAAACTTTTCGTTCATGTCTAGCAACATTCCAGCCGCACCTGCATACGGATTGTATACTTTTCCATTGATACGCTACTACAAGGCTTGTGCTTCCTATCAGTATTTCATTGATAGAGGTTGCAGCTGACACAAAAGAATTTAAGCCAAGGGTTTCTCAGGGAAAGATTAGAGTCATCACTCTGGAAGTTTTTTGATCGCCATCTTGATTTGGTTGACCGGTACGAAATATCCATTTCACAGATGAAAATGGATATCTTCCGACTGTCATGAACACAAATCCGTCCGCGACTAACATTGATTGTGACTATATAAAGGCTTTGACCACTTAGTTACACGACGGTTTCCACTAATGGAGCGGGTGTTGCTTACCCTTCCGGAGAACCGGAACTCACCCTGGTTTTTGTAGGGTTCGTGTTACTCCAGCTTTAGTTTTCAGTGTAATGTTCTGTGCTCTATGTTTGCCTTTCGTTTCATTTTGTTGGCCATGGTCTTGTCTGTCTTCCGACTTAACGAATTCTGTTTGTCCCTATGGTATCTTCGAAGTTCGTTTATGTTATATGGTTAAAAACAAGCCCATATGCTGTTGCTATTGGGGCATATTCGATATATTAGTGCTGTTATTCCAGGACAGGGTCGATTCATATAGGTATTAATGTAACCTTTTCAAATACTCATAATAATTTTCAGAATTACTTTTTCACTGATTTAGTCTTTTCTATATGTTCGCGGGTCCTGTTTTTTTTTTTAAGATACTGCTTATTTCTGTAAACCATCCAGGTAAATTTTGGCATTTCGCGTGAACATATTTGCGCGGAAAAATTAAGACCGCGAAGATAGCCGAAATTAATGCACTGCGAATAATACTACTTTGTCTAAAATATTTTATTGTTGCCATACCCAATCTATATTTACCTATCAGTTTACAAAAAATGGAACTTTATTGAACATTGGTTTAAAACTTTGACCCTCATAACGCTTTTTTGAATTTTTGCAATGTTATTTTCTATACGTTCACTATACCTTACTCCCATATTCGATGTTATTTTCCATATGTTCACTATACCATACTCCCATATTCGACCTGCTTAATTTTTATTCAATAAGAAAATATATTTTATTATTCATACAAATCAACTGATCTGATCATCTTTCATGTAGTTACATGTATTTTAATTATTTGAATGTAGGCGGAGAAGAATCCGACCAGACAAGTCAACTCATAGTTGAAATTGGTAAAGCTGATACCAAAGTGAGCAGTCCCTGCCCGAGTGAAGAAAAAGGTTTTTTTCTTTAATTTTCTGTTAACATATTGATAAGATATCAAAGGATGTATTTTGCGCACCTGCGTCTTGAGAGGTCTTCCTGTCGTTGTCTTTATAGCATATTTTTACTAATTCGATTTACCAACATTTCTATATATGATCTGTCTTTGGAATATCCACATTGCTTTTTTATCGGTTCCACATAGAGCTCAACGAAATAATATTATTGCTCAACATTAAAATTTTTTTTGTAGATACTTAATATGATGTGGTAGGATATCTTTGCCATTTACTTCATACCGTGTCGTTTCCATTTTAAATAATTAAGGATGTAGACAGGTGTGATGTGTTTGGTCTTTGTGGTCTTTTACTTTTGACATGAGAAAAAAATTTAGCCTAATTACACTCATTTTCCTTTTCAAAAAAGACTTTAATAGCTTGAAGCCTATTTGAGAAAATTTTATCTGATTCTAGATTTCATTACTTACAATTTTAGACTCAAATAGGGCCAGTGTTAATAAAGGTGCTATGTTTGGATCTTGAACTTCCTATTATTGGGTTTTTACGTGGTTACTCCTTGAAATCTACATTTAACACAAAAATTATCCATATTTATTCAACATTGGTAAATTTGTATTATTTATTGAAAAGTCAGCAAAGACTTTCCTAAGCCAGATAGAAACGAAAAGATATAATGCTCGTTTTAATTTAAGTATCAAAATTGAAGTTATTTTAGATTTCTGATAACTACGTCCATAAATGAGGATTGAAGACTCAAATTATTTACTATTATTCCCCTTTTAGATCTGAATTGTTTCTTTTATGGGATGTCTTTCATTTTTCATAGACTTTCTTTGGTTTTGAACGTTTACCTGAAACCTGTAGAAATAGAGTGACGAAAGCTGTCTATACCTAGTCATATATTCAAGACAAACACGTAAATCTGTAGTTAGGTAGCGCTTACTATATGTGTACAATTGATATCAGTACCTTAAAACATCGTACGTTGTAAGCCATTTTGTGAATATATGCAGAGCCAGATTCCTAACTGCACCGACCACGTTTTCGTATTCGATTTCACCCTTACGCACATACGTGTTGGTGTAGTCTTTGGTCTGGTGCATTACGGTCGACTTCCTGGTATTTAAGCAGATTTAAGCTCAAGAGCGATAGACAGGAATTAAGCGAAAATGTGTGTGGTTGATAGTCTGATGACTGTATAGTTGAATTTAACAAAAACACTGGAAAATAACCTCGCATTATACTTTAATGTAATGTTGGTAATCAAGAACGTATATAAACTCCATGCCTACACAATTGACAGTGATCTCCTCTTTTGAACCTAAGATTATTTTTAAATTACTTATGATACAAAAGAATTAGGTATACATAAGACTCATTTTGTTCTATTAATTACATTAAATCAATTCAATTTTAGTTATTTGTTTTCAGAAGGTCTTCTACTGAAGCATTATATTGATACCAGTGAAAGGGAAGTTATCAATCTAAATGAGGTTTCTAGATTTAAGAAGTCAATTCCTGAAAGTAACTATTATCAAGATGAACAGAAGACAAGTGATCTCAAAAGCGATGTTATCAATTTACCAAGCAATAGTGAAAACTATCCTGACATTGTTAAAACAGGTGTAGAGGATACATCAGTTGTAATAAATTTCTCTGGTCATAGTGAGAGCCACCCCAGTATAATCAAAGCTGAACCAACCAATATAGTAGCACCAGGTAAAGCAACAAATTTACAAAATCAATATTTTGATAATAATTAAATTTAATTATTATGCGACTACGCTGATAAGAACAAAAATATTGTTGAGTTTTTTTTTTTTTTTTTGTTCTTTGACATTATAATAAAAGATGACATCACTATAGATCCTTGCGAGACTTTATGAGGTTGAAAAAGCTTGTATAAAAAACGGAAATAATTTTTGATCAACAAATAATGGATCGTTTAAAGAATAACGGAGGAGGAGGTTATTCTCCTCGTTTTATAACAATCGGTTGTCATGCAAAAAACAATGAAAAATAACCTTGTCACAATAATTTCATATTTAATATGGTTTTAACAGTAAGTGGATTGTAGTAAATATTACATGTGCAATCTTCCTGAGAAAAAAACGAGTTTTTAAGTCCCTAGACATAGTAACTGACTTAAACATAAGACAAACCGATTGCCTTATTCAAAACTTGTAATATTTGGCGAAAACCATTAAAAAGCTACTTGTAGCTTTCACACCTTACATTTCATTCATAAAACGATTATGAACCCGTCCATCGTGTTATGGCCGGCAAGTGGACACCTAATTTGTATGTAAATGCGACCTATAGCAATAGTTAAAACAACATTTTTAAAGAAAAATACTTCAAAGAATCGATATTTTAAACTAAAACTTTATTCGAAAAAATTTTTTAAATGGATGGACAATCAGATTTCTCTGATTTGCATTTTTACCGGCTGCAATACTGATACGTTACCTTCGAAATGCAAAACATTTCTTTTTCCAAACGAAAAATATCACGTAATTACCCGTACCCAAAAATAACCGCGGGAAATATGATAATCTCATGTATTTATATAGAAAATCTTCTGTTTCATATTTTCTCACTTTGTTCATAAATATGCGGACAAAACTTGATGTATTTTGATTAGTACAAATACGTCGATGAAGATTTCATGCCTGGCACGAATAGTCCGCTTTGTTGTGTCTACTGATACATGTGTTTTCAACTTAAACCAGGGGTTAAAGTTCAGGACATGGGTTAATATTTTATATTACCCAATCAGTAGGAACCATATTTGAACAGTTGACCAGTCCAGTTGGTAGGGGGAATCCACGTAGGGAGAATTTAACATATTTTTATCCCCAATTTTCTTCAAAACGAGCATGATGTTTCAGAATTAATCTGTTACAGTCTACTAAGAATTTGAATATCGCAATGCGAATGGCTTAATTTACGTTTAAAAGGCTATAATAATTGGTATAAAAAGTTTTGCCGCCACAGTTTATATTAACATGTATTTTAACTCAAAATATCAGCAAAGTTTAGTGCAGTACAATGTCAATTTGTGAAGTTGTAATCGTTTCAAAGTGCAATGAGGTATATGAAACATCTAATTTCCTCACAAAAACAGACTATAACGTTACATAGCAAGTCGCGATAAATATTAAAAAGAAGTTGGTATGTTAAGCCCTATATTTGGCCCAAATTTAAGATTTTGTGACACAATAATAAGTTGTTGTAAAAAAAGTTGTTAAATAATTGTCTTTTAATAATTCATTACTTTTTCTTGCATACTTTTCGTCATGTCAACAAAACGAAAGGTTATGTTTGACTATTTCAACAGGAATATAACATTTTCTGTAAAATACTCGATTTTTAGGCGTTTTGTTCTAAATAGATATGATCAATCCAAAACATCAAGAATATATTTTAACCAAACATTTGTACCTGATAGATCTTTAATTGAGTAAAAGTTTGGCTGTGATGTTTTTGTGCGATCTATATTTAAATCAACAAAATAGTATCAAAATTGCATCTTAATAAATTTCTTAGTATTTTCACATTTAAAGCATTTTCTGTGTGCCATGTGACCACTGAGAACTAATTAAACTAAAAATTATGTTGGAGTTTCTTTTTAAAGATATTGTTCAATATAAAAAATATAATATAAAAGATTTTAGTAACTGTTTATATTTTAATCAAATTCAAAAGTCGTGTGTCAGAATGAAGATTAAGAAACTATTCATGCAAAATGACAGGTTTAAATTTACTTTATTAAAAGCATTACCGTTTCCGTGGTTATATAGCATATTGTCTTTAAGATGTTATTGTTTTTGTGTTTTTTTTTGGCTGACAGATGATGTCAACGGGCCTGTAACTGAGGATGAAAAGAAAAAAATCGAACGGTATTATGCTGAATTTGTTAAAGAGTTTTGTTGTGAAGAGATAATTGACCGCTTGATATCAGAAAGGATTATAAAAATTAACGATCGGGAAATAATGGACAATAAACCAACACAAGAGGATAGAAACAGAGTGCTACTACGGCTTATTGTAAGAGGCTCAAGGAGGGGGTTTAGAATATTCCTGGATGCTCTGAGGATGGAAAAAAGATATGTGGACTTAGCCAACAAAATAGAGTGTTATAAAGAGCCTGTTGGTGAAAAAGATGAAGAAACGTTTGGTAAGCAATAAGATGTCTATCATAGAAGTTTTTGCACGATAATTTCCAGTCAAAGTTTTCACTGGTGCAGATGTTCACAATTACTATATGCTCGTAATTATATCTTGTATGTAAGATTGCATGAACATAAATTTGTCCACTACCATGTAACACGCTGCATTACTATGGTAACATAAAAAGAAGAACCATGTGTGACATATACTTATTGTTTGATTTCCTGGTGTACAAGTAAACGAGTTTTGTTTTTCTGACAACCTCTTTATGGGACAAATTATATTGTTCTATTCTTTAAATATACAATATTTTTCTTATGAAAATAAAGTCCGTTATAATAGGTATAAAAAAGACGATTCCATTTTCCTCGTAACGATATATGTACAACAGATAGAATTGACCTCATTGAAGCCAGCCCTCTACAACGTATTTCTAGCTCCCCTGTATAGCGTCCGTAGTCGTCGGCGGTAGCGGGGTAAACTGCATACATCATTCTCTGGAAATGCTGAGTAGAATTAAATGAAAACTGTGGTCAGTTTTTCGTGATTGTGTTTATTGATCTTGTTCAAAGGCTAGTAGATTATTTTTATGGTTTGTAGCATAGCCTTACTTTTGTCTACTTTTTACCTCCTTTTGTAAATATTTGAGTTTAATATAAAGGTCTAGATTATTTTTTAAATTTCTATTTTGGTATTTTAAATTATGTTCAACAGTATTTCAGTGTTCAGATAGGAGGTTCTGTAGTGAATTGTCATTCAAGATTATTGCTAATATTGTATTTGATGTTCGTTCAAAATTTGACAAAGTTCAACAATTTGTCAGAGTTCAGATGGTTTGAACGACATCCTTTGGTTTTTGCATATTGTATCTTGAAGGGTATAAGAATGGGGTATGTGTATCTTTTGTGGGTATTCCTAGTTTTGATAAGTAGAACAACTGAGTCTGTCCAGAGCCTCTGGTTTATATAAGTCAATCTGTTTGTCATTTTTTGCGGGTAATTAATATTAATCGTATTCTTTGCTAAATTTTGTACATTTTTGTAAAGTTTAAAATGTACATTATTATCGATTGTTGTTACGAAGATTCGTATGATAAAATGAGGAATATATTGCACTCTTTACCGTTTTTTAATTAGAAGAAATTGACCTGAAACACTGTACAAAATAAGATTATTTTCTTCTGCGATTTCTGTGGTATCTTTTGTCTTTTTATCTTTGATATCATTTATAATTAATTTTTTTCATTATTTTGATAACTGCTTTTGAAAAGCATTATTCTATAAATAAATCTGTTGAATTATTTCCATTTTGATTTTTTCTATCATAACATAATTCGTTTTGCGAAAAAAATAACTCACTTAGAAGTCTAGTTTGCAGCTGATCTCTTTTTTTAATAAATGTTTAATGTTGACAGAGGAATTAGTAGTAGGCAAATTAGGGGTATTACATTTATACACTCCAGTTGTATATTAGGCATGACAAGCACTATAGATTTTATGAGTACAGACATTTAATCATTAATACGTTAAAAAATTGATTATACTTTAGTGGGTCCTTTTTATTTCTCTGAAAGTACATGCAGTTTGCAGAAAGTCTTATCGATGAAACAACTATGGGACTTGCCACAAAAGCTCTCGTTTTTGTGAAATACCGCACAATTGCAGATTAATATGCGATCAGGCATTTCTGCTAGAAAATCACATTTAAGGAAATATAGATGAATAGAATTAAATTGCTGCTTTCAGAACAAAAAAAAAACAACCATAAACTGCAATCAGAAACATAATTAAAACATTTTTTATTATATGCATTATTTTTTCAGAGGATTGGGTTAAAGACAGAATACCTGATGGAAAGGGAGAAATTTATCTCACCGACCTTTACTTATTGCATTTTAGTAAATGCGTCAAGGCTAATGGAATGTGTCAACTTGGGACTTTCTTGGATATTTCTAAGCCAGAAATTGAAAATATCGAATACAAACACTCCAGATCACCATCGGCAGCAGCCCATGACCTTTTGGTTAGATGGCGGAATAGAAGAGGTCCTAAAGCTACCGTTCGAAGCCTTCTAGAACAACTGTTTCGTGCCCACAAAGATGCTCCCGATTCAATATATGAAGATGAAATTTGGAAAGCAATTCAAAAACTATAAGATAACATTTATTTTAGGCATTTGTCATTTAATTCTGTATGGATGTGAATACCACGTCCACATAAATATATTTATTGTAATTACCACAGGAATATTTTGTCACCCATATTGTTTTGTGCTACATTTTATTTTTCCTGGTCAGGCTCAATGCCAAATATTTTAAAATGATTTTGATACTAGCCCAAGCTTCCTACACAAAAAGTCTAATGGGTCCTGTCTCAAGATTTTGTATTCGCGTTATTTTAAATTCAAAACATTTGTAGAGGTAATTTGCTTCAACCTGTTGACTTCTGAACATGTTTCTCCTATGTGTTTATTTCTTTACCTGACCTGTCAAATTTGATAGTGAAATACACACACCAGAAATGTGTTAAGCTGTCAGTTACTTAAGCCCCAGTCACACTGTCACGTTTTGGCCGCTACGTTTCGCTACGTTTTAAAATGCCACGTATCATGTCATTTTTTGTCATAATTTTATGGTCTGTACGTTTCGCTACGTATATACTACGTTTTTCTACGTACTGTTACGTTTCACCACGTTTTATTGGAAATTCAAAGCCTACGTTCTGCTACGCTTCACTACGTGTTGCTACGTATGTACTACGTTTTACTACGATTTACTACGTATTACTACGGTTTAATACGTTTCGACTACGGTTTAGTACGTTTCGACTACGTTCCGTTACGTTTGATGTACGTTTTGATACGTTTATGTTACGTATTAGTACGTTGTACTACGTATTAATAAAGATCTGTGAAAAAGTTCAAGAATTTGCAAAGAGTCCACACTGATTATTCATCGTGCAAATAGAAACTTACACAAAGGTATATTTAATCATTTTGTTCTATTGTACGAATGACTGTATAAAGTTTTAATTGATTTTCGAATACCTGGTAAATATAATGATCTATAATGTTGACTTACTCTGTTAATTTGTGAACTTATCTTCAGCTCATAAAAAATATCTCAAAATTAAGTAAAAATTCCAACATCTCATATTTTGTTTCAAAGGTGAATGATGAGCCAAGCAAGTCAGACTCGGACACAGACACGAGGGCGAGGTAGGGGTCGTGGAGGTCGTGGTCGCGCTCGTAAAGTTATAGTGAATACAGACACTGATATAACTCAGGAAAATAATCAGCCACTGAACAAAGAGGACGACGAACCGGTTGCCAATGAGCCGCTGAACAAAGAAGACGGAGGAAAGCGAAAAAGAAGCAAGCCAGTAGAACTTACTCTAGAACAACAGGAGGACGTAGCAGAATGGTACCGCGAGAATGAGCTCTTATATAACAAAGGTACATTTGTTGGATATTTTGATTTAGTGAATAGAAATCTATGGTAAATCATAGATATATATATAAATAAAGGCCCGGGTAGGGTTGAAATATCAACAGTTATTTTTTGTTTTCGTATAGCTTACACATATCATTGTTTTGTATAGTTTACACATATCATACTAAAGGTCACACACAAAATCAATTCAATAATGTTGTTGCTTTTGTTTTATAGCCCATTATCAATACAAAGACGCTGCTCTAAAAACTACAAGATGGCAACAAAAAGCCACAGAATTGGGTATTGACGATTGGAAGGTCTTAAGAACCTGGACCGAGTCCATGAGATCACAACTCGGGCGTTTAACACGAGAAGGGAATAAATCTGGTTCAGGAAGGAAAGAGGAAAGTCAACGGGATAAGTGGATAAAAGAGAAATTTGGTTTCATAGCCCGAGTAGAAATGAGATCAGGAGTAAATGTAAGTATATATGTATTCTACATATGATGTATAGAACAATTAATGCTTGCATCATATCAGTCAGTCAGTTAGCTGTCTCTATTTGTATCTGCATATCAGCTTAAAGAGAAGTTGAAGATGAAGTACGGTGCTAGTGTTGTCGATTCCGCAAGTGATCATGAAGATGAAGATGAAAGCCAAGAAGATGATGACAGTAGATTAGTAATAGTTCAATTCTGTTTATACCAGAAACATATGAGCTGAATTTTAATCTTTTGAAAAACAGTCAGTGTAAACAATAAGGTCTGCTAGAATTTCAATAATGTATTACCAAAACTTAAATCTGGATCGGTTTACATGCGCTTTTATGTGCAATTAACAGGCATACTAATGCAACATTGTTTGTAACGCCTATTCTGATTGGCTGACGTCCAAATTTTCAGGAGGTAAAATACACGGTTTACCTGCCGCAACGTCGTGCGCAATCGCAGACGACGTTTCCGCTAATT
>JAULBM010284082.1:0-16400 GCA_032357055.1 Geukensia granosissima
GACAGACAAGACCATGGCCAACAAAATGAAACGAAAGACAAACATAGAACACACAACACTACACTGAAAACTAAACACTTGACTCAATAAAGATATAACTGAAATGTATATTGATGATTACTGTCAATATGTAAACTGGAATTAACCGACATCCTTTACGTATTTCACTTTTATTTCAGAACGATTATATACTTATTGTGTGTTGATGATCCAGAATCGAGAGAATGTCGGTTTATTGGACATTTGCTAGGCTACCAAGCACGTACATAGATAATAGAAAAACAAAGATAAAAGATATTTCAGTTGGATGATTTGTTCAGAGAAAAAATGTACGGTTTTCCCTGAATATTTGCAATATACTGATAAGGAACAGTCCATGCGTACGGTATTAAACCCAGCATTGAAAAATTGTCATTTCCATGCTAAGCTTAAAACTATATTTTTGGTTAGGACTATTAATTGATCATGTGATAGAAGCCTTGACCTAAACCTTAACCTCGTTTTTAGGTCATATTTTCTTGAACTTTTTGTAATTCAAAGTTTTCTTCTAATTCCTGTGGTGTTTGAGATATTATCAACAAACTTTCATTTTGGTCCAGGAATGCTGTATGGGCTGTAGGTAAAAAATGCTTGGTCCAATAATATAAGAAAAATATAACTAATGTAGATCTCTGATAGAAACAGATTTTCTCCATTTAATGTTATCTATCAATTACTTTATTCATGATAGTTTAAAAGCAAAATGTTTCTAAGAGATCATTTGGCCAACTTGGACAAAAAGTCATATCCAAGATTAAAACTGTCAGACTACTCAAACCTAATATAACACTCAAAATTACAAGGGATTTTAACCTTTGACCTTATTCTGTAGTGCATATTTACCTGAACATTTTTGCAATTCTTATTCAAGGTTAGTTTCTATCTTTTACCAATCTGAGATATTATTTTTAAAATCTATATTTTTGACAGAAAAAAATTATTTTTCACCCTAGGTCCATTGTGCTTTTGCCAATAATTTTGGACCCATGTAACGAATGTAAATCTCTGTTAAATACACAGTTTCTCCATTACATGTTATCAGCCATCTCTTTATGGTTTAAATGATCACAAGGAAAAAATGCCGACATTACCACGATATTTCACATTTGACAATGTTTAAATTTGTACTATTGTAGTCTAACTAATTTGTTGAAGGCGTCAGGTCTCTGTGACAATGGGTTTTTGCTTTGAATTTTTAATAGTGCATTAAAGTTTTACACACACACACACACACATATCGGATATCTTCGACCCAATGTTACAAATGTTTATCATGCGACAACGATTGATTCATTGATTAAATGGTGCTTAACGATCAGCGGCAAATATTTCATGTATATTCAGGACGAGAGCATATTGTTGATGAATGATGATGAATGAACCTTGCTTTGTACTAGACTGACACGCTGAGCCGGATTTTAACGTGCTAGCTGACGAAAGCTACAGTCCGCAGGAAGAAATGCCACTTTACACAGACACATTATTCTGACTCTGGGCCGACAAGTCTTTGTCCTTACTCCTAAATGCTGCGTGCTTAGCGGAGAAACAGCCAATACCTATATTAATGTCTTTTGTTTGAACCCACGACCTTTCGCAATCGAGGCGAGCCCGCTTACCATTACACCACAGAGGCGGTTTGCGACATCGGACATTTTCTCCAATGCATTTAATCAGCTATTTGTTACAGTTTATGAGTTTAAGTGATAGCAAAGGGTTTCGAGTTCATAGATATACAGTGTAGTTAACGGAAAAGACATTTGTCTGTCAGTGGCGTTTCGAATAGTATATGTTTTATAAATTAATGTACTCATGAAAAACAATAATTACGATATGTGATAAACTGTCTCCATATAAGCCTATCGGAAAGTACCAGAAAATTTTAAAAATATTAGACGAAAACAGAAAAGTCTTCCCGTATGATTGGGGAAAAAAACTTTATTTAACCGTTAAAATGGATAAATAATTTTTAAAATTTTCGAATTACCTTTTAGTTTAACGTAAAGTTGTTTGGCATATTAAGTACGAATGTTATGTTTATCGTAGTTTATCGTAATTAACAAGCAGGAAAGCCAAGCATAATTTTGAAGTAGACATTCCAAGAGAAAATAACACCAAGAGCATTCTACCAAAATTTGGTATTAAGACAACGCCAAAATAATTACTTGTTCGTCGGACTGCCCGCATGTCTAAAATTGCCGGCAAGAAAAAAATACTTTTTTTCTGCCGCCCGCATCGCACACGTTAGCGCCCGCATCCGATTCGGAATTTAGAATAAAAAATTTTCTTAATCACAAAAGCGTTTGATTGAAAGCACCTTAAGCCAGTGTTTAGAGCGGCGAAATGATCTAAATAGAGAGCTAAAATAAAAACTGTCATCGGAGACAGAATCATCGGTTGTTCTTGTTGCAGCCGTGGTAGAACAACCAAAATCTAAAATTGTACTCCCCAATGTTCCAATTGAGTGCAAGTTCAATGAAACATTTCAAGGTCCAAACATCCAGTAATTTGAAATCAATATGGTTTCGAACATAAAAAATTAAAACAATCCAAACCTGTTTGGAAAAGATACGGATTCAAGTTTCCCCAGATTTGAATTTTATATCATGCTAGGATTTTGGGTGCAAATATATAGAGGTTTCAGTGGCAACTTTTCATGGAGAGGTGGAACCCATGCAATGTTGTGGCTTGTGACACTTACAATATTTTTAAAAAAAGGGATGGCTGCCCAAAACAAGGTTTTACTGCCCCTAAACCAAAGAATAAAGAGAATTGGACTGGGGCACAAAGCTATTCTCAGATTTAATTGATTGGGCATCACCTTTTGATCAAGGTTGGACTATTGATGTGATTGAAACAAGGAATACAGAATTTAGTAAATTATGTAATGCTTTGTGGTATATAGACCACTGTCATTCTAAATTGGAAAATAATGGTTGTCCAGTGCCATCAGCTTTCAAACAATTCCACGGATACAACCAATATATGAAGCACCATCCTACAGCACCTTTTGTGACATCTCTTAAATTAAATTAACATTTATTGAATTGTCCAAGTGTCTTTCTTTTCTGTCCATGACTGCATAATCTCATGCTGTTCTGTCAAAGCATATTCAGGCACTTTTCCACTGATGCTACATGAAAAGCAGAAACCAGTTCCCTAATACAGAACATGAGTTTTAATTTTACTCTTGTGTTTTATGGGCTTGCATGGTCTAAATGTATGTCTTGCAAACAGAACAAGTTGACTCCAACCTCAAAAGTTTGAAATAGGGCTCTATTCAAAAATCGACTTTCTGGAATTACTTTGTCAACCAAACTTAGCTTGACATATGATCTATGAAAATTAAATTGGAATTTTTTCTTGTTTGAAGCTCAGAACTTTGATTATATTGTCACTGTAATGAGTCATTTCAAACTTGCATCATGTTTAACAAGATGTCAAACAGTGTGGAACAAGTTAAGCAAAGGCCCTATGGAAAATAAAAAATTAAAATCCTCATATATGGAACTTCTTGGTCAGTTTGAATCACATTTTTTATTTCATGGTTGTAATTTTAACTTTGCATTGACAACTACTATCCAGATAGGTGATTATTTGGTCAATGTTTGAGATTGATAGTGTTTTGTCATCAAACCCAAAGTAAAGTGTCAACGAAACTCATATAAACCATACTAACAAAGAGTTTCAGTCTTTGGACTGTTTTACAAAACATCACAGAGTGCTGTATATCATATGCAGCTGTACATAGAAACTTGGAAAAATAAAAAGGAAAGCATTCATCAATAGTCAGAAGTATAAGTATAGTTGACTTCGTCAACAGATTTTATTTTCAAACACCAGGGAGACACTAAATAATGCCACAAAAAGTGTTTCTCGTTGTATCTACTGTTAACAGCTAAAATTATTAAGAAAAATGGTCGCTCGCTCGGTTTACCATTGTTTTGATTTTAAAATTGAAAAAATAAAAAAACAAAAAAAACTTGTCGCTCGCATATTTAAAATTGTTTCGCCTCATAAAAATTTTTTTCAGCAAAAAAACAAAATAAAAAAAAATCTGAAGAATAAGTATTTAATTTGGCTTGGCCTTAATTCAAATTAATATTGCTTAACAAGAGTTTTCTCTTTTAATTGTATTTTCAATTTAGTTGCGTTAAAAGCATTTTTTCTTGTTTTTTGTTACAAGAATTTAACCTAAGTAGCAATTAATTCTACTTAAGTTGAATTAATTCTACATAACATGAATTAATTGGATAAAGTTCCACTTGCTAAATTTATCTCTGTTTATATATTTTTCTATGTTATTTGTATGTTTTAATTGTCATTGTTTTGTTGTGTTTATGTATTTGCTTGACCTTCTGGGTGTTATTTAAAAAAATAAACATTCATTGTTATATTTATTTGTAAAGTATCTTTTTATTTATTTTTTTATATTTTTTATTTTATCATTATTTATTTATATTTATTTTATTTTTTTTTTTGCTTTTATACTTTTTGGTATCTGTCTGTTCTTATTAAAGGTGTGCATCAGAAACCAGTTTGCAGATGTATTGAAATTATTATTTATTATTACTAATTAAATGAATGCCACTTCTGTTCCCCGATTGTATCCCCATCCCAGTTATTAGCTCTTTGTGGCTGACACAATTTCTGTTTGCAGTGGTGTTGCTATGCTTAAATTGGAAAAGTAAATAAACAAACGTTTAAATTAAAATACAATAAACCCATCATGTCACATGTTTTTCTTAAAAATTTGTGAATTTCTATGGCTTGTAAAAAAATTGAGACCCTTTATTCAACATTAGAAATTTTGTATTTTGAAACATTTTTTATCTTTCAACTAGCTTTCCATACACATCTTTGTTATTTCAAAATTGAAGTTAATTTTCCCCTCATAATTAAAAATCTGTGTACATACCAATTTTCAACGCTGTTGATTTCGGCAATGGTTTCATGAAATTTGATACAAACAGTCAGAAAAGATTATTTTTTAATAATGCAATTGTTGAATTTGTAATAAAAAAGTTTTACTATTAAAATAATTATATGGCAGGTTTACCAATGTCCAATGAATATTGTAATGTTTTCTTAGATTTCGGAGAGTAACCTCTCATCTGTAGAATTACACATGTTGGACCAAAATCCTAAATCAACGAACTATATATACTCTATGTCAGGCTTTTCTGGAGTGTGATTTTCGATCTTTATAAATTTATTTGTGCGATTCTGCCTTTGTATGTATATTTAATCAAAAGGAAGAATTATCCCACAGTTAACAGTTTATGTTTAACGCTTTAAAAAACGTTTAACATACTATTATCTGCCCCTGAAATTCTCTAAGGAGATTTAACATTGAGGGTCGGCCATCTTCGTTTTAGGCGGGAGCGCTTAAGTTTGACCTAGAAAAAGTAATTTAAAAATTGTACACATTTCTTTTGTTCGGACCTTCTCTTGCGATTCATATAAGAAGAATTACTTTTTAACTTTTATTCAAGTGCGCCTCGAGCAATTTTTGCATGTTATCAAATCCAAGTTTAATTACTACGCAGCGTTGACAATGTGTACTCCCGGTCTCGCGGTAGCGCGTGCAATGAGCCACTTCCGGCAAACAAATGTATGACTTTACAATGTAAAATCCCCATAGAGAATTAAAAACTCGGCGCAACTTAAAATACATCATGATTTCTAAAAAGTATATTATTGCAAATTACTTGCACTTTTTTCAATCTACAAAATAAACACTATTTTATAAGAATACGGCAGACATTTTTTCTTCCATTACGTTTTTATCCGTTCCAACAAACCCTGACATAGAGTATAAGTCAATAAGTAGCATGTTAATTTTGGGGGAAAATCCATTCAAGATCAATTTTAGGATAAAAAATGGACAATGTTTTATGAGTGCTGTTTCTTGACAAAAATAACTCTTAAAGTTTATATAAGATTAAGGCAAACTCAGGACAATGCTATTTATAAAGTTATTAAAAATAATTCTTATTTTTAACTAAGATGTCACAGGTCAGAATGTAAAAAAACTTCCAATTTGTGTTAACATTCTTTTCTGGGTAATAACTCGTAATGTTTACATTTGATTTAAAGTAAACGTTGGAATATTGTTGCATGGCTTGGTGATACGACGAAAAAGGGAATATTGATTTTTATGCGAACTGGAAATGAGTTTTAGAAAAGTGGAACGGCTGCTATACATATATACGTGAAGGCCGTTATGTTTCTTTACCAGGTAAAACACCTATTCAAAGGGCTGGTATATAAATTCGCGACCAACTGTGGCTGCAGTTTAGTCATAGATTTTACATTTTCTACGCAAGGTACCAACAGAACTTTCAATAGTAGGGTTGCACATATACATAATTAAGAATGTTGCAAGCTATACAGTTGATGATTCATTTTGTTTTATTTGCATAAAGTACATGTATGCCAACAGAAGGCTTCATTTTATCTCCCGACATGCACCAGACAATCTCTATATGATGTGGAGAAAAGTCATTATTCTGGTGTTTTCAAACTGAGACATTCATTTATTTTTTTTTATTTTTGAATTTTAATTGTTCTGAATATGCCGGAAATGTTTGTTTCTAGGAGTGAAGAATCAATTTATGTACCTCGCGACGTTCAGAAATAGATTATGTATAATTTTCTTTATAAATAGTTTTTGCTCAAGTATTTCTAACTAGACTCATTAATTCAAGTCTCTGATCCACATATCAAAACGTTTTTGTTGTAGGATTGGACGAAAACCGGCTCTCGCAATAGCTTTTTTGTCCATGCTTGTATCAACGTTGAGCAAACCATTCATACCTAATATAACGGCGGTGACAGTTTTAGAATTTCTTAATGGATTTGGAAGCATTATAGCCTATATTGTCCCTTTCGTATTTCGTATGTATAATGTTATTTAGATATGAAAATATATTATGAATATTGTTTTTCTGTCCCATTGTGTATTTATGACAGTATTTAAACTTGTGATAAGATTTGAATCTTGTGCTGCTGCTGAATGTTTTCTCCTTGAAAAACGTAATTTGCAATCCGAAATTGACACTTTGTGTTGAATGTGTTAAACATCTGGGCCAATACCACTGCTGACGTACAAAAGGTCCCAAAAGGTACCCAATATTGCTTTACATATTAATTTTAAACCCCTGAAATTACTGAAGGCCTCATTTCTTTATTTTCACATTGTAAAACCCTTCAATTGGTTGCAAACATGTACTTTAACTTCTATTTTTGGATCACAGCTTTCCTGTGTTTTAATTCTTATCCGGTAATGAGAATTTAATCTTTAAAATTGTTACATGTATATAGGTAAATGTGCAATAGTAAACCAAAACTGGTATATATGCATAATGGGACATTCGTAATCCGAAATAATTTAGTCCCAAATTAAGTTGTTTACAGTGTATGTGAAACCTGCAGTCAAATTTATAAGAGCGGTGATAATGAACTAAGAAGAAGATATACCTTATCGAAATTATGACTTGTACTTGTTTCTACATTCCATATTTTTCTTAATTTATGAACATGAGAAAACTTTTGAAACTGCTTGGTCAATGTCACTACTGGTGGACACTCTCCAGTTCAGTTGTCAGACCTATCTTGTTATCGCTTGTATTTTTAGGAAATTGCGGTTCATATTTTAATTCTTAATCCGAGAGACTTCAAAATGTATTGCAGGTAATGGACGTACATACCGCTGGATTTGCCTTCCTTTTACAATTTATGTCTTGGCACCGGAGCGGTCTCCAGGGCTCGACCCGCAGAGCCGACCCTGCGCGAACCCCAGGTGGCGAATAGGGGAGGTCCTCTCGTTGGGGAGGCAGCCAGGTTAAAATACAGAAAGGCCTGGTCGTGTACCATAGTGGGTGACGTGTTTGGAGAGTGCCACGCTCCTTGCACGTAAAAGACCGCTTTTGTAGGTTTCGAAAACGAGAAGGCTAATGCCGTTAGAAAAGGCTAAATTTTCCGTCCCTATCTATCACTCCCTTTTTTCGGTGGCAGTAAAAAACCGTTGCTCTATTGTGTCCCATCCCGCCCCTTTTTTCGAAATTGATAATTGTTGAACTTGTTCTCGTCCTTAATGTTCATGAAATATTTGCCACTGTACGTTAAGCAACCAACAACTACAATTTATTTGGCTTTGGGCACTACCTCTTATATGATTGAGTATTTCCTTTGTTTTTGTTCTTATGCTGGTGATACAAAATAAAATACATATACATCAAAGGAAAAACATCACATTATCGCATCATCGGTGAATTTTTTTTGAAACCACTGGAACAATGCTACTGCTGTTAGAGCAGATCGAGGTCTCTAAGTGTATTTATCTGCCCGGTTCACAAACATGTTTACATGAAATTTACCGCATATTTTTTCATGTATTTTCAGTATTTTGTTAAACTCTGAACCACGAAACTGCAGAGAGGTATCGAAATTTATTGCAAGTAGAAGACTACCAATCCCCCGAATATTGCATCCTATATCGATTTGTTTAATATGAGTACTTCTTCCATAACTATGTTTGGATCTGCGATTATCTTGTGTCGATTTTAACGCTGCCGGTCAGAGGTTACGTCATGAAATACGTATACAGTTTAATGGGATCTGTAGAAGGTTTATATCGAAAATTTAGTGGATGGCTGTCTCATGGACTTTAATGCTATTTTTATGAAGCATAAAACAAAAATTCATCATATTTACGCAACATTGATAAACTCGAATTTTATAAACGTTGATGAATTATATAAATTTTGCCATCAAGTTCTTGTAGCTGAAATATTATGTAGAATATTTAAAAGAATTTTTCCAAAAAAAATTGTTTTCTGTGTGCGTTAAAGTTTTTTTATAAATTTTGTCAATACTCATCATTTTTAAAGGTACTTCTAGATCTATCTCATAAAACGATCACAGAAATAACAGATTCGAGAATCAATACTTCTCGCACATTTGTACAGTTCTAAAGAATGTCCTTCATACCGGCGAACTACAATGTATATGGCAAAACATATATTTAATTTGTGACATGGTGAAAAATCTGTAAATTTATTTTATACAAATGTTATCAATGTACATACTTTCAAACATCATGATATTTTATATGCAGTATGAAATAATGTCCGTGGAATAATATGTGATCATGGAAAATTCACACTGTTTTGTAACATATGAAATAATGCTTTAAACACATAGATTTCATCATAAAGTTAACATTGACAGACATTGAAAAGTGCAACACCAAATTAAATTTTAGTTTTGTTCCTTTTTTATTGTCTACTCCTTATAAAGCGTTGATGTGTTTGAAACTCATTCACAAAATTTGCCCGTCTTTAATGCCCTGATGATATCACAGAAAAAGTAAACCCTGATTGGGGTACATTAGATTTCTGTTTTATTCTTCATTATCAAAGGGCCATCACTATGGTCAATTTTATCATTTTGACTGACAAAGTCTACATGCAGATTCATTTGAAATACTCTGAGCTGCAATGAAGTAGCCAGTCCCTTAGAGCTGACCCACTTACATGTTTTCGGTCACTTTAATACACTCTCAAACACAACCGAATATTACTTATAAGGGATTGGAGTTATCCCTATGCTTCTGACTTTATCATAGTTTTCCCATTTTCCAAATATTCCCTGTCGCGCCCACAGCAATCTGTTTTTGCGAAGGTGCTGTTTCAACAGTGCTACGTGCAGCTCTTTTACAATGAATTTCGGAATATTAGAGTAGTAAGACATCTAATAAGTTTGAACATGTTTTTTATTTATTAAAATGAATTAGGATTTGGCCATTTTAGGAGTCGAGGATATTGGTTGTTATTTGGCTTTCAGTTTGTTTTTTGTATTTATACTCAAAACAAGAAGATAAAATTGCCCGATTTACATATATACAGTTTAAATTGTTTGGGGTGTTCTAGAGCTCCTCACAAGGAGTGGGGTTCCACTTTGATAAAGGCCTTGTGACCACCTATAGATTCAACAATATGTTTATATGGAAATGGAGTAAGGTCTTCATGGTTTTTACCCCATATCTTCCGTTTTGTATACACAACACACGAAGCCTGTTTTAGCCTTCTCCAGATGCATGGTACAATATATCATATAAAATATAAACACAGTTATATAAAAAAGAAAGATATTTCTGACATAACAATGGTTTATCGTCTAAAATTCATAAATACAACAGATTGGGTTGTTTTAATTCTAAAGCAATGAAAATACGGAAAGGCTTCAAAAAGTACTGCACTTAGTAGTTGTCCCTGTCGTCGGATTTGGCTTTTAATTCCGATTTGTTTGGATTCGAGTACTTCTTTTTCTAAGTTTGCATCTTTGACTTACTATGTTTCGTTTCTAAAATTACAGATGAGAGGTTACGCCTTTATGTACATATCGCATACCAAAAATTTTTACATATATTCAACATTGGTAATTTTGTACTTTGTGTTTATATGGGGTTTGTTAAAAACGAAAAAATAGTGTTTGATAATTTGAGAAAGAAATGAATTCTTTGAAGTTGAACAAATTTTTGTGAAATTTGATGGCTAGCTGTTGAGGTTAGATGGTAAAGAAGTCACTTTAATGTCGTCGGTCGATGAAATCACAGCTTTTTTTTTGTTTCCACTGGTTGTGCCGGTACGTCTGAGACAATCATTAGACAATGCAGCAGGCAATTTCTGTGTTTGCCTACACAGAAATCGACTGATTGGTGTGTTGCTGACGACGAAAGGTGCGAGACAGCACGCTTGCTAACACTCGTCTGCAAATTTGAAATAGCTAAATTTCGATACATAAATACCTTGTATGTTTAAAATACACAAAACTGCTATGCTTACTTCATGGTCGACGATAATTAAAAGGCTGACTGAAAACGGAAAATTAGTTAAATGGATTGATTGATAGTTTGATAAAAGTCCCGCGACAAATAATTCATTTAAATAAAGGACGACAGCATATTTATGATCCATGATAAAAATGAACCCTACTTTGTAATGAACCGACAAGCTGAGCCTGATTTTTATCGTGATACTTCACAAAAGCCATAGTCCGCAGGAAGGCATGCCACTTTTACAAGACTTGTCATTGTGACAATGGGCCGAACGGTCTCTCTCTATTCTTACTCATAAATGCAGCAAGTATGGAGGAGACGCAGCAAATACCAATTTAAATGTCTTTGGTTTGTCCAGGCTGGAGACAAACCCACGATCGAGTCGACCAAGCTACGATTACCAACGAGGCAGTTTGAATCGGTTGAAAACCATTTGTTATTTTTAATGATTAGCCATGAGCTTTGTTCAACTCTAGACTCGCGCTTAAATCTTCAGACCTAGGTTGTTCAGGAATTTATATTTTATTAACATTTTATAATACACTTAGAAATAATTCAAATTCATAGAAAAATAAATCTCGTTAACAACTTACGAAAACTGAGCAAAATTGTGACGTATTTAAAGCTCGTAACAGGATTTAAAAAGTCTACGCCAGCAATAGTTTATTGTTCTGATTTATCCTGCAATCAAGTGTTTTATTATACAAATACGGATGTACGAATATAGCAAAGTGATATTCGTTTAGTAACATAATACTATCCGCATTTTAAGCTAGCCGGAATATTCAATTCCGAAACCGGCTGACTGGTGTCTTCAAATACGTCCGCGTTCTTAAGAAATGTGGAAATGTTGAAACGATTAAAAAACTTAGAAAGAAAATCGTCCATTTATTTACTTTTTAAGAATTGCGGGATAAAAACAATACGTGTACATTGCCGAACAATATCAAATTCATTTGTACTCGTTACGAAACGGGTAAAAACGCTCGGTGAAGCCTCGCGACATGTTACCCGTTTCTAAAGCTCTTTCAAACAAATTTGATATTTTCCGGCAATGTATATGTATTGTATATTTATTCATCTTTCTTATTTCTCTCGTAATAATTTGAAACCAGCAGCAACTTGCGTAAATCTTTTTATTAATATATACAGTTAAATAATGAAACAACGTCTAAGATTATTTTATTTTGTAGTCACAGAATTGGTTGGACCTCAGAAAAGACACTTTGCTTCATTTTTTGTATATTTTGGGTTCTGTATGGGTCATTATGTGTTACTTATCCTAGTATATTTTATTCGAGATTGGGAACAACTTATGATCGCCATTAGTATTCCATGTGGTCTTTATATAATAGGAATTTTGTAAGTATTTTTGATAAGTAAATTTTATGTAAGAATTCGATTAACACCTTCAATATAGATATTCTTCTTAATTTTAACAAGATGAAAATTGGTTCATTTATTGAAGCTTTACCCCCAGCTGGAAATATTTCTGTCATTTTTAGGACAGAATCAGTTTAAAAACGAGAAGTGGTTTTTATAAAAAGACTGAAAGATTCGGAAGCAAAGGTGCATTAGTCGAGAACTCGCCATGCCTTGATGTAACAATCGAAAGAAATTGTGGCGTTAGAAAATTTGCTAAAAATAAAATGGGTGCAATATATTAAGGTGTATATTCTTTGCTATTCTTTTGACCTAATTGCAATAAAAAAGCAGGAAATCTTATTGCGAATAATGAGCTTTTTAGATTTATCATCGTAGTACTTTTTTTAAACCCTTTGCAAAGAGGTTGTAATATTTTTGCTCTGGTATTTTGTGATGAAAACACTTTTTAATATAATAAGATACCGCTTTTGAAAAAAACATTTCACGTTAAGTCCTGGAATGTATATATTTACTTTAGCAAAGAACATCCAAGTATTATGGATAGAAAACAAAATAAGAAAATTGATAAATAGAAAATATAAATAGTAGGTTAAGAGCTAATTTTTGTGGTTACAGTTGACCTCAGTTCATTGAAAACTGGTTTGTCGTTCCAAAGCATTCCATTTGCTTTTTGTTGATATATAAGTTTTTCTGACTCTGCAAATCAGTCTGTATTAAATGCAATAAGTATTCAGTTGTCCGTCTTACTAAGCTAAAACAAATACCACTTTAATAAGATTTCTTTGATTATATTTTAATGCAATGAATAAAAGAACAGTAACATTAACTACATAGTAGACCGATAACAGCGATAATCTAATTGATTGTGAACTGAAAACTAAATGTTTCAGAAATAAAAATGACTCAACAATAACATCATTTATTGCAGTTTTATATCTGAATCACCAAGATGGCTAATAAGTCGAGGAAGAACAGAAGAAGCTGTCAAAATACTAAAAAGAATGGCACAACTCAATAAGAGAGAAATACACCTCTGTACTGAAGATATGTCAGTCAGAGAGGAGAGGAATGCATCCTTTTGCCACTTCATAAAAGAGTTGATCAAGTCAAAAACTTTATTGTGTAGGATGTCGATAATAAGCCTTAATTGGTAAATATACCATAGATTTAAGATTCGGATTTTTAAATTGAACAGGATTGTTTATTTTCTAAAATTTTACTAGGATTCATTGTTTTTCTTTTTCAATAGATGACTTTTCGTTTGTTGATGGTGTTAACATTTCAAAATTGATTCGGTTGGTCCGTGTTTGCACAAAAGTTTCTGACTTTAATGATCGCAACCTACATCTTACTGGTAAACCTTTTCAGCAAGGCTACAGATATCTCAAGCCTTAAAACTGTCAACGAATTGTATTACAGTTTCAAAAATTTAACACTAAATACGGCTGCAAATGAAAAAAAATTCTACAAGGGATACCAATATTAAGTAGTGCAGCACTCTGTAAAAACGCGTCATATAAAGCATGTGATTTCTAATATGATCCAAGAAATCTCACTGTTCCGTTAAACAAACTTTTTCACAAAGGACAGAGGCTCGCCGTTGTAAGAAGAAAACTGGCTTTTGTTGTTACAAATATTAATACACTCATGGCTTTCTTTACACAAATATTTATAAATTTGGAATTAGTCGATCTTGTCTTTCCTTACGTTTATTAACAACACACTATTATATTGTCGGGTTTGTTGAGAATCCGGCCATACGAAGCCCAATTAGGAGTTTTATCACTACAATGAAACAAAAAAGCCTATTCTTATATTTTGGTGATCTAGTTTCTAAAAAACCATCAGAGCAACGAAAGCCAGTTGGATTTCTGCAAATATGCCGTCCTGTTAAATATTCCTATACGGTTGCGGCGTTTAAGCAATATGAGTTCTTTCGTGTTTTGATTAAAATGGTGATATTCAATCTGTTTATAGTTGTAACTAATTAAGTCTTGTATAGAATATCTATGCGAGAGATCAAAAGTGCATAGTCCAAAGGGACAAGACATATGTGAAACAAACTAGAAGGTTAAACGAAAACAAAAGAAACAAAGGCTTAGAACCCACGAACTCCTTTACAGGAGAGAGATCATGTGCTCTAGAATAGTAAGCATTCCCTGTCTTGCGCGAAATACCCGTATGTAATCTTTAAACTCAAATCCGAGTTAACGTCAATCCAGAAAGAGGTCAACTTATTTTTGTATTACCGGTAACAGGTCCATAACTTGTTGAGGTAAACTAATACCATATGGATCAACTAATTCGTGATGAGGACCATAAAAGTTTAGGAGGGACGACTTCAACCTTGTAAGGGTGTTTCCTTGTTGTAGTAATTTATGCGAAAACAGCAATGCTCTCTTCAGAATATCCTGTTACTTGGAACAGGCACGAGAGTATCTAATCAACTGCAACACAAAAAACCGTAGCCAGAGGAAGCGGTAATATTGCAAAAAAAATATATGGGAAGTTAGTAATAGGAAAGTTGAAGTCTTCCAGTTTGTATTAAATCTTAGAAACAAGTTTTCCCTCTTTGTCAATTTTGAGGAATAAATCTAGTATTTATGAAGCAGATTTAATGAGTTTGTGTTCTCCTTGATTTCTAGTTTGTTGGGATATATTTGTACAAGATGCTCACTGAACGTAGGATTATTTAATGATGAAACATCATTGATATAGCAAAAAAGTAAAATTAAACGATCTGGACGTCAATTCTTTTCTTGTTATTTCGCAGGAGTCCCTGAATGATTTCCACTTTATACTGGTACAAAAACAAGTCGGCTAGTTGGGGTGCACAGTATGTGCCCATTGGAATGCCAACTGTCTGTTGAAAAACTCATTAAATGTTGTCGATCGGAAATCCAGCATTTTGAGAATACCACCTTCACTGTAATTATTAACTCAAGCGGTGTTTTTTCTAACAAAAACCTAAAACCAATTATTTATATCTTAGATTTTTATTTTTATTTAAAAAGCACTGACGTATCAATTTCTGAAGACGGTCTTTAATTTGTGAATATGGAATCATGGTATGAAGGATAAATAAGTCAAACGTTTAAATATTTGCACAAAATCTTAAAGAATCAGATTTGAGTTATTGAAGCAGATCTTTCGATTTTTTTAAATATCTACATTTGATTAACACCGCTTTTGAAGTAAGCTTTATCCTTGATTTTTGATAAAGAACTCTTTTTAACAGATAAGATGTTAAAAAAACTTCTTAAAAATAACTTAAAATACTTATTTGTTCAAAATATATTAAGTTAATCAGAGTTTTGTTATTTATGTACTTTACTTTTGCTGCTTTTACTGATTTATTCTTACATCTGATGTCTTTACGACCGTTTTGATTGAGGAAATATTATTAGAATTATCCAACCAGCAAACTATTTTTTTCTATAGATTTTGTTAAAACAAGTAATATATTTCCCCCAAATACCTGTGTTCTTGATGAAGGTCAGAGTATATTTTCTAGAGATTCCTTAAATTTTCTCTGTTTTAAAGTATTATTTAACAACCGAAAAGTTGTAATTTCAAATTGTACAATTTAAAATGTTTGTATCTATCTATTAGGAACAAGTTTTTGTCGAGTGTTCAGCTTAAAATTCGTGTTCTAACAACTAACTTTTACCATAAATGCTTGGGTTTGAGTACACGAGTCACTTGTGTCTTTTATTCAAATGACTTTTTGTAGATATTCATTTAGAAAAAAATTAAATAGGAAAAGAATTTTAAGTACAGACCCACCTTGGAATAATGGAAAATCAACTAAAAATGATACACTTGAAAAAGTTCACGAATATTTAATTTTGTTATTTTAATTATCCTAATGTAAAACTCTACTAAAAAAATCAATCAATTTTGCCAACCTGCCTGTTAACAGTAGGTACACTATGACCTGAAACATTTACTTATGTTTTATTACAACATTGAGTGTTAACACCTCTGTATAAGGTTTTACATTGAATTCTTTGTAGAATGAATTCGAAGATACCAAAGGGCAGACAGAAATCGTTAAGTCGGAAGACAGATAAGACCATGGCCAACTAAATGAAACGAAAGACAAACATAGAACACACAACACTACACTGAAAAC
>JAULBM010284190.1:0-16399 GCA_032357055.1 Geukensia granosissima
TTTTTAATTTTTGGCTTTTTTTTTTTTTTTTTTTTTTTTTTTTTTTTTTTTTTTTGTGCAATATTATGATTATTTGATTATTCTATTACTGATTAAAAATCACCAAGGTAGATAGTAAATACTGTGTTTTAACCTGAAAATTACATTTTTGAGGTGTGATTCTACAGACCCCATGCAGAGACGTGGCTAACTGAATATAGGGTACACGGTGTAACGGTTAATGACGCATTTAGAGCATGGTTGTTCTTTCATATCAAAGTCATGTGAAGCTCCTGAAGCTCTGCTGACTTCATAACCGTAAGGGAATTGGGCCTTTGACATGTTTTGTTCAGTGCGATTAAATGTTCCCAGTTTGTTGGGAATTGTCCTGACCCTTTATTTAGGACTAATGTCTATAATACTAAACATTTTATGTTACTAATTGTTTTAATTTAATTAATTGTTCTTCCAGTTGGATAAACGGGCGTTTGGGGAGGGAGAAGGCATTTTTGAAATATTGCAGCGATATGTTCTCCAACCTCATAACTTCAGGAAAAGACTTCTTGTTAAAAATATGAAAGCCGCGTTATGTGAAACTGATTTCGTCATCTCATAAGCTCCCTTAGATTCTTTCTAGTAAATAAAAAAACAGGGAAAGAAAATGGTTGTCAAGATTCCTTTCCATTTATAAGATCATATTTAAAATGTGTTCCAGCAATCGGATATGTGCATGTAGTACTTAAATGTATTTTTTGACACTAAAATATTTGTAAGATTTAAAAAACCGAATGACGTGTCTTAAATCGATGGGTATTTTTTACCATTTAATTGTTTTACTACTGATTTTAGAGGGTTAAACACCTCATTTGCTGCTTCGTCTTCCGAATCCGTATCATTTTCATCACGAAACCGAAGTTATGGTGTGAGCTATTAGGACCATTCTGAACAATAGATCTCGCGTATTTTATACATAGTAAATTACTGTTCTCTCTATAGTTAAGAAATATAATACGGAGACAGAAAAAAGACGCCTGATAATTGAGCATTTATACATATATGATCTAGTTAAGTGAGGGGCAGGTTTGGGTATCCGGAAAATTAGTTTCATATTTTATATATGTATATGTACAAAACCTTTCATATGTCTTGTTGTTTGGATTATTGAATCACTAATAGCAACCTGTAGTTGTTTGCTATTTATAGGTTTTGGATGGCTGTCTCATAGACAATCATACCATACATCTCCTTTCATACACTACAGAAAACAATAAACCCTACAAACTCCATGGTAAACTCGGGTTGCATGTAAAAATAACAGTTCCTAGTGTTTTTTTATCGGCTTAGTAACTTCCACACATTACTTGTTGTGGCCATAATTGTATTAGTCACCTGGCCTAAAATGTCATGTGAACTTTTTTTCTCAGCTGGCGTCTGTCGTCCGTCAACAATTCATAATATAATATAATCTCCTCCTCTGACACCATTGGGACAAACCGAGCCAAACTTAAGTGGAATGGATGCCCCCCTTTCAAATTAAGTTTTATTCGGGTTGTGATCGGCCAACCAACAAAGTTGCCATAACTAAGATAGAAAAGGGGGTTCTAAAATAGTCTTCTTATAAAAAAGATGCTGAAATAATTAATTCGAAACTTTAGAGGAAGGGTCCTTATTATAGGTGATCCCTTTTCACAGTTGTATCCGATGACCCCGATCACCAACCAATGTGGACGCCACAGCCAAAATAAGTTTAAACAAAGGATCCTATGAGAATTTCATTCAAAAATCTTCTCATCTTGAAATACTTTCAATTGGAACCCAACATTGGTAGAATGGTCACTAGGTGTGTCTCTTTCAGAATTGTATCGGATGACCCCATCCACCAACCAAGATGTCCGCTACAGCCCAACTTAGTTTAATAGGACACTATTTAGAAATTCAAATTCAAATTTTCCAGTCTGGAACTATAAACTTTGGTGGAATTGTCACTGGGAAAGTCCTTTTCATGACTGTATCCGATGACCCCAACCGCACACCAAGATGGCCGTGAGGGTCAAACTTGGTTTAGCATAGAACTCTATAAGAAATTCACTAAAACTACCTGCTCGATTGAATAAAATTTTTGATGGAATGGTCACTAGATAGGTCCCTTTAAGACTTATATCAGATGGTCCCACCAACAAACAAAGACTAAGTTTTTTAGGTCTATATGGAATTTACTTTTTAAAAAAATTCTTTGAAATGCCTCACTTTATTGAACCAAATTTAACTTTAACGGTTTAATGTCAAATTTGTCTTGGTAACTGTATACCAGGTGAACGAATACAGGCTCTTTGGAGCCACTGATTTAAAAAAAATTAACCGCTGCCAACTCGAAATGAAACAACCCTAACAATCTCAGTAGAATGAGTAAAAAGAAATGACAAAATTCTATAATACATTGTAAAAGAAAGAGACATTTTTGAAACTACTCTTACTTTCAGTTTTATTTATTGTGGATCTGACATGACATGACCAAAACCTGTCATTTTCGTCTTCCAAGGAAAAATTTTAGAATTGAAATAACCTTCAGTTTTAGAGAAACCTTGAAAACCCTGAAAGTATTTGTTTGTCTAAGTATAGCTAATATTGACTTCGGCGTTACCCAATCGCGAAGAGTTTGACATTTTTATTTGGTGCATGGTGACGCAGAGAATTCGAAAACGACATTTCTTAAATGTTTCAATTTGGCTGGTTATTTTTGTGATCTATGAAGCTGTCCAACCGCTACATTTATGAATGACAAGAAGTGAGTATCAATTATGAGTTGGTTATGCTTGTGAAAGGAATTAAGTCGAGTGTATCCATCTGTATGCGAATTAATTATTAAAAAAAATCATTTTATCAGATGTCACTCAGACTTCAATTTTATTAAAGGTGAAATAATTTTAATTCGATTTATTTTTTTATATTTACCATTTATCTGATTAAAAAATCATTTTATATCTAAAAATCATTTTATGTCTTTAGAGTAGAAAACATTAGCATCAATCAATAGAGAAACGTTTTTTGTTAGTTAGTATTTTAACTAAACGTACATTGAAAAGCTTCCAGGGACTCAAAATATACTATCCTGAAGCTGCCTTAGTTTGAAAAAATATACATTATGAAAATATTGTTAAAATTTATGTCACTGTTATATATTTTATATAGCGGCGCGCTTCGCATATTATTATTATTATTTTTATTATTATCATTATTTTTTTTCAAATATTTGACAACAATACGCAAAATAGAGTTCAAATATTTGGTATAAATATAAATTTTTAGTTTATTTAGATAAAATTAGAGAGGATTATCTTTCTAATTAAAAATGACTGTCAGTTATTTGCCATTTCTCTGCTGTTTTCATAAGAGATTATTTGTTGTTTGGCCTACTAATGGGATTTCAACGCATATCAATTAGATGTAAAAATGCCTGCAGCAGTTTTCCTTTCCAAAATATAAATTTGAATTATTACATTTATAAAAAAATACTCAAATGTGACTACGTATTTCTTTATTGGAGTTTGATACTGAAATATTTAAAAAAAATTAATGCAAAAAATTAGCCACTATCTTAGCTTTAGGTCTGACCTAAATAAATAAACATTAATTAAACTGATATCATTTTCTCATGGTTTATAATTTTTTATTTATGAAAGGATAAATTTTTGTAACAACAAGATGGAAAACAAGCGAAAATATTATAAAGTCAAAACATAGAATACCTAGTATTTTAAATGTTTAATATGTTATATTTTTATCTCATTAATTTTGGTGACACAACTATATATGCATGTGCTTCAGAATATAAAAAAAAACCATCTAAATAATAAACCCGTGGGTGTCGCCGAAAGACCACTTTTTCTAAATATACATTTGAATAGTTTCTTTTCACGTTACAAGACCTTCAAAATAATTTTATCGTAAATCAAGGCTTATATGATAGACGACTCCAGATTATTATCAAAATAAACGCAATATTTCTTTTTCCGCCATTTTATTTAAAGAAAAGAGAAAATTACATTATAAGCAATTGCACACAGGTTAGATTAGAAGACAAGGCCAATTTTATGGTTAGCTCGCCTTATTACATAATTATTGCAAATGATTTGATACTTGAAGATTGGTACATGCTGAAACCATGTCAAATGTAATCACAATATATACTTTAATTCGTTATATGATTAAATAAAATCTTATTTTTAATAATTGGAATGAAAAGTAGACCGAATTTCATATTAAAATGAATAAGTATTGCTGGCATCGAACGTAGTTTTTAAAAATTTAAATCCACGGGTGCATGGTGGTTGGGGGGGGGGGGGGGGTAATTGTGCCATTGAAATGCTGATATATTGTGTTATTATTATAAATAATTTCTCATATACTGAAAATAAAAAAACAAATTAAGAGCCGGTAAAATAGTGGATAAATGGACCAGAAGCTTAATTCTTTTATAAAATTAAAATACAAATCAGAGGTTTGGGTAGAAAAAAATGCTGCTGAAACAATCCTGTAGCATCGTTGGTTCCTACCTTTGAAAAATTTTTATTGATAAATACTAAAATACATTCATATTTTCAATTCATGACGCCCATTGAGGTTTTAATTTTTAAATTTGATCACAAGTAAAATTTCGAAAAAGAGAGACTGAGATCGAATTCATATTATCTGATTTTTGTAAATTTAAAATATATTAGTTTTAAGAAACACCCTTGCTCTTGGCAAATTTGGAGACATTGACGGATTGTCGTGAATGTTATCCGGAGATGTTTGTCCCGGGATCTTTTATTCCAATGTTCTGACGGTATCAAATCATGTTTTTAAATTACAGAGCTATCTTTGTTCTTCAATGGCTCTTTATGTCAAACGCTTTTCACCAATAGGAAAATCTTAAATTTGTGCGGATTTGACAATTTAATTTTGCATAGATTTCAACCAGATAGATATCTCGTATTTTTTATTCTGAAGGTCAATAATGAAAACTGAACAAAAAGCATGGCAATTTTACTTCGAAATCGTTTTAAATCTTTTGAATTTGAGCCTATGTAAACTTCTGTCACGACTTATCAAAACCGCTTTTTAATTGTAAAGTTTTTTTGTTTGGCTGAATGGAAAATTTGCTTATAAGGTCGTTGTCGACCGGAGTGCTTTGTGGGATTTTGGCAATCATTAAAATTTGAATTATTTTAAAAACCTGCATGTGTAGGTGTTCAGACTTTTCTACAAAAATTCGAATGGTGTATGCTTGTTACGTAAAATTGCGAAATACTGAATTTCGTCGGAAGGTGTGACATTCTAAATAACGAGTCTTAAACAAACTTTATTCAAAATACTAAGTAAAAATCGTTAGCTAAACAAAACATGACAAGGCGGGTCTAATGGACGCGGCGTAAGAACCCGTTTTTGTTAGATCAAACATTTCGAAAAACGAATGCAAATATTGACATTTTGTATTCATTGGTTTTGGCTAACAGAATAGAAAGGAATATTATCCGCCAAGGTTTGCAGAACTATAATCTGAACCCTGGAGCCATATTACACCTGAAAGGTAAGCTGGTCAAGAGAGCTTTCCCAGACGCATTCCTTGGACATGAAATCTAGCGTTTGGATGTGTAGCATTTGACGGCAACGGTAAGATATTTCCGGATATATTGACATTGTTCAGTATATTTCAAGTTTTAAAAGAACTATTTACAAGTTGTCTGTTTCATAATCATTTATTTTAATATGCCGACATATTTTTATAGGAATTTTAAGATCATTTTATATGAAATTAAAAGAAATAATAAACTTTTTTTACTTTTTTAAATTAGGTATTTTAGGTGTTTTCATTTTGTTTAAAGATTGCGTAAAAGAATTTAAAAAATCAACGTCGAGTCTTACAGTACAACAAGAGCCAAGCGGGAGATTTTAGCATACATAAGGTCATTGCATTGTGAAACACATTAATAAGAAGTCGTATGTGTTTTGATTTTTTTATAATCCAAAATATTTGAAAATCACCTGTTTGATGCAGTATTCGAATCCACCGACATGTTAAATTCTACGTTGGTAAACTTAAATTTAATCAAAATTAAATTAGGGAATAGAAAGTTTTCTGTTAAATATTTAAAATAAAAGATAAAATGACCCCTAAATGGAACCCAAATGATGTCTAGAAAATTTGACTGACGTATTGGAAATTTGATCGGGGTAATTTAGAGGTCTGTATGGACTATCAATACTCGTTCAATTGCTTGAAAACTTACATATGTTGAGTAGATCGATTTGTGTGTTTGAACAACCCAGCTGAACGTACGAACACAAAAGATGAATTCAAATTGAAGTTTGCTTTTTAAAAACGGTAATTATCGAACAATTAACATTTTTCTAACCACAAAATTGCCAGTATTTTGTCGTGTTATATTGCATGCTGTTTCTAAATAGTCAATAACTATGTGTCAGTGGAAATTATTTTCATAAGAAAAAATAATAAGGTAATACTTGGAAAATATGTGTATTTTGCGAGAAAGGGCTTAAAAAGATATGTAAAATTAAAATTTGACACAGTCAAATTTAGAAGAGATACATATATCAATTTAACTTATTAAATACACATTTATGTTAAAGTTTCTTGTTTTGCAGCACAAAGGTGGTGGAAACGTCGTACAGGCTCAGATTAGGCAAGATGTTGGCATAGCTGAGTTTATAATTGAGTTTCAGCTGTGTCCCATATTGCCACCTTTGGGCCTGCGCATTTCAGCAATATGTGAATTTTCTGTCAAGTCATGCCCGTTGGAGGACAGCTGTTGTATGCATCTGGTCAAGTATAATGTATAACTGTTACTATAAGGCAGCATGTGCACAAATACCTTCGGATGCATTTTTTTCCTTAAGTGAATGAGTGTATACAATTGAAAGAAAAAAAAGAAATAGTTTTCATTCAACATGTCAGTCTTTTTAATCCAAGTAGAAGGAATCAGCATGCACCTTTGTTGTTTTTCATCTTGAAATTCGTTGAATCTTCAACACACCCATGCAAACTCGGTATCATACATCTGGATGGTACACAATCTACCTAAGTTAATGATGAGCCCCCTATAATGGCTAAGTCGTTTGCATAATATCTGATACCCTATGTTGCACTAAAATTTAGATATTCATAAAAGATGGTAAAACCCAGAGTCAACGTCTGAGATAGAAATACCATGAGGCGAAGTCTCCCATACGGCTGTATTGTAAACTTGGAAAACTCAGTTATTTTTAGTCTTATCCAAATACGTAACCAGTCCTGTTGAACTTAGAATCGTACAAATTCCTAGAAAAATCCTACACACAAAAATGCTACAACAAATTTATTATCTTAGTTTAAACTATATTCATTAACAAATTGGCATACAATAAATAAAAAAACAACAAATGATTCAGAAACAAGTATGAAGACGTTTGTAAATCCCTCTGCCAGTGATAGACATGTTTACAGGTACAATTCAAATATGGAAAAAAAATTCCTTATTTTTTATCGAAAATTACGTTGAACGTCCATGGTCTGAATGCGAGGAGATTATGTACATACACTAGTGAGTGTGGTATGAAGAAATTTTTTTGAAAAGAGCTCTCATATTTTTTTTATAAAAAGTGTATATTTTTAGTCAAGCATTCGGCATGGTGAGATCGACGGACCAAATTTCTATGTATATTTATATTATAATTCTGAGCTACTGTTAAAAATCGGAGAGATTCGTTTCCGTATAGCAGTGTTTTAAGGGTAATATTCTCACCCAATGGTACGGATTACCTTCAATTTGGATCATTCAAACAATAAATGTTTTGTATTTTCAACGTTCCCGCAACTGCACAATTTCGATGCTCATAGGTTCTTTGAAAACAAGTGTTTGTTAAAGCTACTCCAATTCAACTGGTGTCTGGCATATAAAGTTTTAACCCTTTAATTACTTTAAGACAAACTCAAGAATAGCCTATGACCAGAATAAGACAGCAGAATGGACATTAAATTTTCACATGAAATGACATTGTAAACAAAATATCATATTTAATTTTCTGTAGATTTTTTCATGAGTAGGATCACTTTTTGTATGATTCTTATGAATACTAGCAATTTTTAAAAAATAAAGAAAACTAATGTCTATGCGACTCAAAATCAGAACTAAAGGGATAGTTCCACTTCACAAAGAATGTGCAACTGACACTCCTTTGGGTTTGGTCTAGTGTATATTACATGTAATATTTGGTTTATAACACAGTTTTTAGGCCAAAGGTCATTCATCTATTGGCCTGCTCCTGTTTTTTGATTTGGTATAATATGTCCTCTTAGGCTGTATATAGGTCAAAGGACCTTTCATCCAAACAGTTTATGTCGTGTTTCTTTTTTAGTTTAAAGCAACGTACATTTTACCTCTCGGTGCAAAATCCAGGTTCATCAAACTGAGCAAAGGTCTAATTTTTGCACGCACGACTCAAATTTCGCATATTAATCAAAGTAAACAGATATGATAACGCACTGTTATTTATACTTCCAGTGTGGGATATATTGTATTTCGGAAAATGACAGAAATAGATTCGATAAATTATTAAAATTGTTATTTAAAACCAGAAACACCTACTCATCTTTGATTGCTTTGGAAAATTTGAAGGACCATCATTTATTTTACTTCAATGAAAGCCTTTTATGTCCTACAGGTGAGCCTTTGCACGTATTCATATTATGCCGCTACCACCAGGTTTTCTGTTTGAGTTTTGATTACTTTAGATTTTTTTATTTAAAATAAAGAATATAAAATATATGCCAGAAAGACACAACCCACGTCTTTTCAGGATACTTCCATCAGACATGCTAGGGGCTAAAGATAGGGAGGTTTATAAGTATACATTTTTATTAATCATGATTTTAAAAAAATATTTCATATTGTGTGCTTAAACGAGAAAAATTACTCGTTATTCTTTTCGACCCGAATTTCAACAGCTGTTTGTGGTTTATACTAGTAAAACAAGTCGGTCGTTAGCAATTCGAAAACTTGGAAAAAACTTTTAAATTGTATCATATATTTGAACTGCACAGAATTTCAAGTCGGACAGAACTTAAAATTCGATAAGCATCGAGAAACGAGCCAAAATCGCTCTCTTTCACAGTTAACATCGTCTAACATCTTACTGTTCTTGCTTTGATGGGAGACAAACTGCTAACTGGGAAAGGCTACCTTGTTATAAAAAATAAATATTGAAATATTCAATGAATCGAACAAATTAAATCTTTTAGAGATAAAAGATTCGATTCTTGTATTACGACAAGTAACACGAATAAACATGATTTTGTTTAAATTTCAGAATAAAATGGTTAAATATTTATTTTAATTGAGCACACGAAATTCAATCTGTTAATTTTACTTTAATTTGTAATGATTGGACAATTAAAAGTAAACTTTGTATTGTAACCAATGGATACTGTATTTATTTAACATGTTCCGAGCGTGATCTTCTGGTACTTTACAAATTAAAAACTATTTAATTAAGTCCTCTACAATTCTATAGATAGTGATCACAAAATACTTCCTCGACTATTTGATGGCATTCGGGAAAAAAAATAGTTCCCAATGCTACCGATTTGAAAGCTCGCGATTCGGATTTTTGGTTACAAGTACGTCTCTACAACAAATATATACATATAACTCAGTAAGAATATGCAAGCATTTTATTCTATGTCAGGTTGTTTCCTGATGAGAGTCTTTTACTCAAATACAAAAAACAATTTTCAGCATTTTATTTGTCTCTTACATTTGTCCTACAAGACGATCCTTTGCTTTTCCAGTATGCCATTATCAGGTTTCTGGTGCGAGTTTTGATTGGTTTTTTTTGGTATTTATTTTTCAAAAATTAATTGTCTGAGGACTGGGCCCTTAGCGTCCTTATTTGGACTCCTGAACCAAAATCACCTTAATCATAATCATGAAAGTTAATACACATCTTCGTGATATCCAAAATTAAACCTGTAGGAGTTCAAGTCTTCGCGTCATTTGCCTGAATCAAGAAATAATTTGGATCTTTGAGATTCATATCTTTCGGTAATGCTACTGATGAGGGACTGCTCATTGAAATATACATATTGCATACCAAAAAAAAATTCCATATTTATCCAACATTCGTAATATTGTATTTTGAAACCACTAGGTCGATGCCTCTGCAGGTGGATCATGTCACCTAGGGTATTCACCATCTTAGTTGTCAGACTTGTCTGACATGAAATGTATCAAACAATGTTTTACAGAAATTTGCTGCATTTGCTAAAATGTTAAAGCTTTGAAAATACGGAAAGGCATCGAAAAGTATTTCACTTAGTAGTTGTCCCTGCCGTCGGATTTGGCATTCCATATCGATTTAATTGGATTTGAGTGTTACTTTTACATATATTGGATCATAGACTTCATATGTTTCGGTTAAAATGCTACTGGTGAGAGGTTAATCCTTGAAATGTACATATAGTTAAAATGCTACTGGTGAGAGGTTAATCCTTGAAATGTACATATAGCATACGAAAAAATTTCCATTCTTATTCAACATTGGTAATTTTGCATTTTTACCATTTTGGGCATTCTTGCTTGGATTTCCAAACAACAATCCAAATTGCAAAAGCTAATTGCAACCATTTTACAACAAAATAAAAAAACAATTTTCAAAAAATGAAGAATGAGTAAGATACCCGTAAAAAGAATTTGACATTTTTGAGTACCTTGTTTGGACCCCTGAACCAATACCAGCATTCAGAAAGCTTATTGTGCATTCACATGCAATTTATAAACATTCTATATACAGAAAAATTAAAACATAGAATGTAAAAATGTACGAGTTCCAGTTATACGAGGCAAAAGGCATAAAAAGAGACTCGTCTTTTTATAAGGGTATTAATCTAGTTAACCGAATATGGATATAATCAATAAGTATATCCCCCTTTGCTTGAATCAAGAAAATAAAAAAATTAGCATTGATCAGCGACCGATTCATTGTTCCAATACACCAAGGATCGTACCATAAATTCATAAAAGATAATGACCGACTCTTCACATCTTACACATATCTTAGAGGCCAACTTTATGACAACATCTCTTAGGGGCCAACTTATTTGACATAGGTTGTCTTAAGAACCAAAATCACACAAAGAAACTCAACATTTACCATTTGAATAGTGGTAAAGGAGCAAACGTGCATTAGGTCATAGCCTGATAGATCTGAAGTGAGGAGCTTCGCAAGCAGAACATCATACGACCGCAGCACGTTGACAAGTGAAAGGTGAACAAATGAACCTTTGGGTAATGTGGACAAAGTATAGCAGTTTTATCTTGGCACGATACTGTGTTGTACACAATGAAGTGTTGGAAAAGTTAAGTGCAAACACAAACACAGTCCCGCCATCTTGACATACCCCCTTAAAGCTCTCATTGAGAAACATCAAATAAAAAAACCATCAAATTCAAATGAAGAAATATTTCCCACATCTTGAAATACCCCTGAAAGCTCTTATTGAGAAAAATAAATAAAAAAAACCCAAAAATCAGATGAAGAAATCTTTTTTCATATTATACGAAATTGAATTCCCCCCACCTTGACCCTTTTTAGCTCGAACGCGGTAAGAGATAGAGAAAATTTGCTGACGCACTACTGAAAGCTCTCATTGAGAGCAATCACATGCAAAAACCCACAAAATCGGATAAAAATGATATTGCATGAATTTTATGAAGACTGCTACTTATTACGATGACTCTAATGGCCGGGCAGACAATATACGCATGAAAATAACAAGGTACAATAACAAGGTAGGGGATCAATGTAAGAAAAGACGACACTCTTACCACGAAAAAAAAAAACAGGGGAGCCTAAAATCTAGAGGATTCCTAAAATACTTTATTTGATCCAAACTCCAAACGTTTCGGCCATATATGCCTTTTTCAGTGGAACATTGTACTGTTGATAAACAGTGCTAGGATTTATAGATAGAACACACTAAAAAGTAACAACTAAAAAAGACTGTGTTACATTGAAGAAGGTCATGTGGCTGAAACGTTTGGAGTAAAGGGATCACATAAAATATTTTAGCTATAGACTCACCCTTTGGAGAGACCTTTTTGAATGTGATAAAATTTCTTGTTTTGGATAAACATTTATCGCATTTTCATGCTAACGGGATCTTTTAGTTAATAATATAACTGACAGTTTAAAAGTAAATGTAACTTGTCTTCTTATATATTAACTACAATTCCTGCAATCGCCCTGGTTTAATCAGATATCGAGAGAAAAGGAATATTCGGAAAATGGAATAGTAATGTGGCTTTATATATACTAGCAAATAACACATAACAGAGAGGGTTTGAGAGAAGATTGTTAACCCGGGAAATATAAGGATTCGAAGGGGACTAACACATCACAGGAAGATTGATTGATTAATTGAATGGTGCATAACGTCCAGTGGCAAATATTTCATGCACATCAGAGAGCATATTAATGATGAGTGATGTACTATACCGACACGCTGAGTCGGAGCTCACGAAGTCAACAGTTCGCAGGAAGACATGCCACTTTACCCAGACACATTATTCGGACTCTTGGCCAACCAGATACCGATACGGTCACAGAAAGAAATATAAAGACTTTTAATAAGGATGTATATAACAAACATATATATTCCTACATTCAATCAGCTTTTTTCGGATTTGATGCTGTAATATTATATGGAATGATTTTGTTTACTTTATGTATTATGCAGTAAAACTTTGCACTATTAAAGATAGATTTACCGATTTGATTTTCTTGTGTAAAGTAAGAAACTGTTGAAATTTAATGAGGTAACATTTGAAAATTTTATAACATTTGCGGGTTATTTCTTGTGATTTTAGCATATTACTTCATAATAGGTTGGGACAGTAACAAATAGAAGTGTTGGCGGGGTTTTTTACACGTGAAGTTTCCACATCCAGTGTGTAAACATAAAATTGTTTCACACCATAGAATAACAATGTTTTCAGTATTCTTCAGATTTTCAAATACATCGAAAATGAAAAACACGGGAAAAAGATTTATCAAATTTGAAGACATTATGATTATAAAAATAATTGACAATTGACAAACATAAAAAAATATTACTATTAAAAGTCGCACATATGATAGAATACAGGAGAAGATGGTGTTTTGGTGGATTGGTCGGTGTGATAGCTGTTAATTAGCAAATGTGTTTTTTTTTATTAGACAAGTCTTGAAAAGGCATTTAATTTAATTAAAGTGTCCTGCAAATTTATTTTGTATAACAAGATACTAGTTTTGAACATGTAACAGCCAATGGGAGCAAAGTGAAATAAATTCGTTGTATTGGAAATCTTTTTTCAGTTCATCTACTTATTTCTGTGAATAAAACATGCTCAAAATCTATTGAAAGTCCAATACACCATTCATAATTTGTTAATATATCAATGTATTCGTTCATAACAAAACACGCTTTTAACCGATTTCATCAATACCTACTATTGTTCAGACAAAGGGTCGTGAAATTGATTTGCAATATATTTTATTTTCTGCTGCTTGTCGGTTTCTAATTTCAAATTATAGCTGAAACATACTATTCACTATTATTTCTATTCAATGTTTTAAGATTGTCACTCAATTTTTGTGTGTATTATTGTGTGGTAATGGTCAACAACTATTGAGTTTAGAAAGCGTAAATATAAAAAAACTCAAAAACTGTTCAAACAATGTATGTGTTTGTACGTGAACAAGGCCATGATCGAAGTTCGTTGACGCACAATTATACAATAGAAAGTGGACTGACAAACATACATAGAAAATGTATGTATACGACTGCTATGAACTTTGCAAGAAAGGTCAGATCGCGTGAATGTACGTTTTAAAATGCCGCAATTATCTGTTTTATTGTTTTTTATCCCTTTTTGTTTTTTTTTTTTATCATTTTGAACTTGGCATTAATTGACTTTATATATTCTACTTGAAAAAAAGTACAAAGAATATGGTATATTAGCCTTAATTAGGATACAATTCTATTTTGGCACATAGACCTCTTGAAATATTTGTTTTCAAAACGGCCCCACGATTTCATTTTATAGGAGTGCAAATTTCTGTCAGTTCGACAAGATGTTTTTGTGTTTCTTACTTAATCCAACCATTTTTTTTTTTTTAATAAAATTCTGTTTTAAGATTTTTAGGTTTGACTGCGTTTATATGGATTTCTTTAAAGAAATAAGGATCAGATCTTCCTCGGAAGAAATGTTGCCTGTCGCAGCTTTGGCTTGTAGGGCTGGGGGGAGAAAAGAAGGAGGTAGTGAAATATTAGACTTGCCACTGAAGATTATGTGTAAGTTTGGTTGAATTCTGTCGAGTGGTTAAGTAGGAGTAGCGGATTAGAAATGGTTATCCCCCTCCCCTTTGTTCAGCATACTCACGTGTCTTAAGTAAAAATGGCCGTCAAGATTTTAAAAATACGAATTTTGAAAAAGAATAAAATAATATGTGCAATACTAGACCTGCTTATGATGATTATGTATAAGTTTGGTTGAATTCTGTTGAGTGGTTAAGGAGGAGTGGTGGATTAGAAATAAGTAACTCATTGTTCAGCATGCTCAAATATGTCTTAGTCACAATGGGCGCCAAAATGGGAATATTGAATTGGAAAGAAAATAATGTAGATAGTGCAATACTAGACTTGCTACTGAAGATTGTTTGTATAAAGTTTGGTTGAATTTTGTTGAGTGGTTAAGAAGGAGTATTGGATAAACCTATTGTTCAGCACATCGCATGTCATAGATAAAAATTACCGTCAAAATTTAAATACTGATTAAATAAATAGTGCGATACTGGATCGACTTGCTCTAATTTTGGGTGTAAGTTTGAGTGCAATCTGTTCATTGCTTGAGGAACAATGGATTTGGGAATGGTTACCCTCATTGTTCAGCATACTGACATATGTTTAAGTGAAAAAATGTCGCCAAAATTTAAATATTAATTTGGAAAAGAATTAAAAAGATAATGCAATACTATAGACATGATACTGACGATTATGTGTAAGTTTGGTTGAAATTTGTTGAGTGGTTAAGGAAGAGTAGCGGATTAGAGAAGTTTGACGTCGCCGACGACGGAAGTGACTCATGTGGCGGGCGACACAAAATGATGTGGTATGATTGTCTATCAGACAGCCATTTGAAATGTATAAATTGCAAACATCCATAAAACTGTCATGCTTAAAATGATCTTCAAGGAATGAATTAGCCCCTTTCCTATCCTTGATAATCAACTGTATTGTACCTGGGATTAAAATCCCAGATTGTACTAAGCATCATTAACAACTGTTTTAGAAAATGACCACTGTGACCAGAAACAGAATATTAGATGTAATCAATGAGCTAGCAAAATAGTCCAAGGGGTCTTATTATCTTCAGGCTAAACATTTCCTTTGTTTTGATATTTCATATATATATAAAAACAATGGTCTTTGGTACACATGTATCAGATTTAAATTCTATTCTTAAGCTGGAATGGCCGCCGAATGATAATGAGGTTGACTTTGAACCTGTGACCACTACCAAAGAACTGTTTATAAAGATTATCTCTTAGTATTTCTACATGCATTTAAGCCTTTTTTCTATGCTCTAGCATAATAAAAACAATCAAAACAAGTGAAGCAACATGGGTGCTTTTAATACCGGGGGTGCAACCACCGCCTGCTAAGTTCGTATCGTCCTATACATGACGTACTCCACTGTTCGAGTCTAAGTTGATTTTGTATCAAAAGTTTGAATATTACAAAAAAATAAGTCTGAGGGTCTTTGACACACTTATCAGATAAATGATAGGATATATAGTACTTGAAATTAAAGTGAACCTGAGTCGATGAAGCATGAAATGTAGGTTAAAGTGACCTAATTTATTTGGGGTGCTGACAAACCCCAAATGATGCATTCACACACCACACTATATGATGGTAGGACGCACAGTACTTAAGAACTAATCTGGGAAGTAAAAGCGAACCAGAGTACATAAATCATGAAATGTAGGTCAAAGTGACCTAATTTGGATGGGATGCTGACATAATCCCAAAGACACATTCACACACCAAGCTTAATGCTTGTAAGACACACGGTAACTGAGAACTAAACTCGGAGGTAAAAGTGAACCGAAGTGAATGAAGCATAAAATGTATATCAAAGTGAATGTATTTGGGTAGGATGCTGACAGACTTCTCATGATACATCTCCACACAGTTATGATTGTAGGTCATGTAGTATCAAATATCAAGTCAGACCATTAAATGGATTCGAAATCATTCAAACATGAATTATAGACACCCCCCCCCTGGAGGTCGGCCGGGGTATAGAAATAGGCCGTTCGGTTTCTCTGCCTGCAGGTAGAA
>JAULBM010284201.1:0-16399 GCA_032357055.1 Geukensia granosissima
GTTGTCTTTTCATAAATTTTTTTTATTTCTGATTTGTTGTTACAGATTTATGGGACTTTATTAACGCAAATTCTGTCCGTCTTAAACTTGCTGTACACTAACTCAAAAAAGCCTTAACAGATTTTTTAAAAATTTTGATATGTTGCTGGGACTGATGTTGCTTGGTTCCTTTTCATTTTTTTTTAATTTCTGATTAGTCGTTACACAGAAATGTAACTTTGTTTGTGTGAATACTTGTTTCTGATTCTGTAAATTCAGACATTATTTGGGTCATTTATTGTTGTGGTTTTGAAACATCACTTCAAAAAACATAAAAATATAGCATTAATATCTGATTTAACAGCATGTCGAGATTTACTCTATATAGGTATGATGTATTTGGGATATGTTTTCAGATCCATTTGACATTTATCCTGTTGCTCAGAACTTCATACACACTGTAAATATTTAGAGCGAGGGGTATCACCATTGAGCATTAGCAGATTTCTTGTTTGTTTAAGTTCTACACTCATCATCAGCATCATCTGAATTACATTTCACTCCCAAAATTTATTGCTATGCTAAAATACTTTTATACTGCAATTACAACCACATACATTTTCATCAAAATCATTGCATGCCATGCTGAAAGTCGCGTTCAATAACATGTTAAAAGGTCCAGAGCTGACTTTGCTTTTCTTAATGAAGGTTTCCATTTTTGATGTTTTGGTTAGTCTCCACAAGACAAAGTGACCAGTCAGCATGTCAATATGTAGTTTGCAGGTGTATCCTTAATTTCTGAGTTTTACTCACATTTTGTATAGGTAGCTTCAGTATCTTGATCTCAGTTAGAGCAATTAGAAGCAGGGTTGTATATTACCATTTTTCCGGTTGTCCAGTACTGATAAAATTACTTGGGGCGAGTAGAACTAACATAAAGTTGTTTGATTCGACATGTAAGAGATAAGGTATGATCACACTTAACATGCTAAAATAAAAGCCAATTTCTAACATTGTCGGCTGCCTCGTTAGGTCAATTGTTAGCATGTTTGCCTCGCGTGTGGCAGGTCGTGGATCAATACCCGACCTGGTCAAACCAAAGACATTAAAATTGGTATTTTCTCCCAAGCAAGCAGCATGTAAGAGTAAGAGCAAAGACTCCTCAGCCCAGAGTCGGAAAAAGTGTCGGGGTAAATTTTCATGTCTTCCTGCGGACTGTTGCGTGAAATAGCACGTTAAAAATTCGACTCAGCGTCTCGGTCTAGTGCAAACAGGGTTTATTCATCATCACTCATCATTTTTATGCCCTCCTAGTGAATATGCATGAAATATTTGCCGCTGGATGTTAAGTAGCATTCAATCAATCAATCTAACATTGTCTTGTAACTGAAAGTCCCCAATAATAGTAAATTCTAATGAACAAAACAATTCAGTTGTGTTAATCTGGTGCTATATTGAATATGAATGCATCAAGTACAGGTAAAAATGTGAATATTTTCAGAAATGTATTTAAACTCCAGTTGATTAGTGAAATGTATTAATAATTTAATAAAAATATTTTAGTATTTTTGTGAGATAACCAATTCTAAGAAAATACTGATTTTCCAGATTTCTTAACTTTCTATTGTGGACAACAAAACACATACAAGAAAACCATTCGCTAATAACATAAGTTGATTTGTGCTACTTTCCATTTGGACATTTGAATTTTTATTGTCGGACAAGTTAAGTTTTCTATCACTTTTCCGATGGGACAAGTACAAAAATATGTAAATGTAAAGGTCTGTTAGAATTATTTGGTCTGTGGAGTGGTAGGGGTTATATCCTGTAATTAAAAATTCTGTCTTGTCGTTTGTTTATAGATTTGCAGGATACGAAAATTGGGTATTTCATTATTTTCATAAATAAATTGAATTGATATCTGGTAACATTAATCACGTTAACATAGATAAAGTTCCCTCATACAAGTTTAAATCATAGTCAGATTATGTCCAGAATGAATCATGGATAAACAGGACAAACTGTGAGCGAAATTTACAGAATATCCCGTTCGAATCGCCGTGGTTTATCTGCCCCAGTAAAAAGCCGAGATGAATGTCCTTCTTGTACACACATCTTAACCTTGTCACTTATGTTCATAGAAAGTTTCATTGAATTGTTTTGAAAAAGATGTGCTGAAGGTGATTCCTATATTCCTATAATTGTAATTCCCCAAAACTTTATTTCGGTGGGTATAAAACACATCCATTATTTGTTAGATGTAGCTTTGGATAAATATGCTGTCCTCTCTTGCCGAGGGACCAAAAGGGGTTTTTTAATCATTTTCAGTATTTTTTTTTAAATTTACATCCAATTTTGATGGAGTTTTTTTTTCATTGTGTTCCTTGTCAAAAATCAATCAAAAGGGTCCTCCGCCATGTTCTATCGCTTACCGTTTTTGAGTTACAAAGGGTTGAAAATGGCCACGCCCAAAATTTCAAAACATTTATATTTGTAATCCGATTTTGAAGGAATTGTCTCCATTTGATTCCTTGTGAAAAATTCGGAAAGAGTTTCTCCACGCATTTGGGTTTGTTTCTAAAAATTAAAGGGGTTGAAAGGTGAAGGAAGTCATTTTGTGGAGTATGAGGAAAACTTATTGTTCGTCGAATTTTTATGGGATTTTTTAAGTTAGTGCTTTCAGAATTATGTCAATTGATTTTTGCTGTCTCATACCTTTTTGGAGATAATTTGGGTAAAAGTTGCAAAAAGATGCATTTTATTGTATCCTATTAACAAATTTTGAACTTTCGTATTATCTATCTGATTTGAATGTTTTTTTTAATTATTACTTGTTGGAAGAAGAACAAATGTTTCTCCAAGCAATTTTTTGTAGCAATGACCGTTTTTATATAAAAGAGATCGAAGGGGCTAAAATGTGATTTTGCAGGTGAAGAGAAATATTTTCCATCGGATTTTAATTTGTTGGTGTTTTGTTCATTTGATTCGTTTACAGGAGTATGCCAATGGATTTTCTCTATCTTTTACCGTTTTGAAGAAAAAATTAGGTAAAGTGACCGAAAATTGTAATTTAGCGTCATTTGGTGGGTACGGTAAAATTTTATTTTTCATCAGATTTTGATGGGATTTTTTTTTCATTTAATCTATCTCATTTAGAGCTGTCAGTCATATGTCAACGGATTTTTTTTTATCTCTTACCATTTTGAGTTAATAGGGGTCAAAGTGGGGTAAAAATTCATTTCGTATTATATGGAAAAACTTTATTTTTCATCTATTTTTACTTTTTTTTCAGCCATTTATGAAAAATGCAATAAAATTAACACCAGTTTAGAGGAAAATGCGGGTAAAAATGATCACTAATCCAGCCATATTACTCTGTTAAGCACTTGACCGTGTTCAGAACGTTACTGTTTCCATCACATTATTGGAGCCTGCAAAATGACGTGTCAATATTTACACAAAGATTTATTTGTTTATCTTTCACATAACGTGCTGCGGTCGTATCATGCTGCGCTTGCGGGTTACACAAGAAAAGCTAGTATTAGGATTTAATAAAACTGTAGATATAAACTTGCTTTAAGGAATGTGTGCGTCATGTGATTTTAAGTATGTTTCCCAATGGGTATTGGGGTTAAAAACAAGTGTCTTCTTTGGAGGACCAAAATATTCTCTTTAAAACACTGGAAACAACAGCTATTTTGTATATTTTAAAAAACAAACAAAACACTTAAGAACCTGGTTCATTGAATACAACAACCTTGAGATTAACATCAGATTTGGAGTGACTGCCTAAGTGGTGAAATATTTATAATAATAATCTCGTCTTGCATGAAGAAGGTTGTTGGTTCAATTCCGGGCTAGGTCAAATCAAAAACTTTTAAATTGATATTTGGTGCATCTTTGCTTAACACGCAACATTTAGGAGTAAGAGTTTTAATGACTAGAAACAGAATAATGTGTCTGGATGACATATTTTCCTGCAGACTTTCTTTCATGAGCTAGCACGGATTAATTCGGATCAGCATGTTGGAAAAGTACAAAGCAGTTTCATTCACTGATTACTATGTATCTTGTCCTGAATATGCATAAACAATTTGCCGCTGGACATGAAGCAACATTAACACCATAAACAATTTTAAATTATAGTCTTTTATTTCTACAATATATATTGATTGCAGTAAGTAGAAGTCTCAAAATAATAGAGACAAAAATTGTAAATATAAGAAATATCAAAAAATATAAGATATAAAAAAGGTTAGTGGTATTTGTTAATTGTAACTACAGTTGTTGTTAATTCTTTGGTCTATATGCTTCAAAACCCAATTCTTCAGCGCCTACAAAAATAATTAACAAAATTATATCAAATAGTCTAATTGTTCGCATTAAACATTAACAGGTTCTTAAATAGTGCATAATATACATATTTGTTAATGTCAACAAGTTTAAAAGTTTCCAGTTTTCCCCCAAGCAGAACAAGGAAAAAGAGAAAGATTTTCACATACAAATGGATGATATTCCCAAAGTTTTAAATGCTAAATGTAGAAACCTATTTTGTTAAACACAAAATATCTAACATGTACAAGTCCGCAAGTGCAAAAGAATTCCACAAGTGTGAAGTTATAACACTTAGTATTTTTCATTGGATAAAAAGCTTTTTAATGCAACATTACTTCGTCTCATCTCCTAAGCACGCTGCTGGTAATGAAAAAAGGAAGATGAAAATTGCCCCAAGTAAAATTCAATCGTTTTCTCCATCTTCATGCACATTGCATTTAAATAAATTTATACCCATAAAATATTCATTTTGTAAACCTCTTTTTTGTTCAAATTGAAATAATTAAAAAAAAAACAAAATTACCAATGTTTAATAAATATGGAAAATGTTTGGTATGCTATATGTACATTTCAAGGAGTAACCTCTCATCAGCAGTATAAAAACCGAAACATAGGAAGTCAAAGATCCAAACACAGCAAAAAAAAGCACTCAAATTCAAACAAGTCGAAATGGCAAGCTAAATCTGACGACATGGGCAACTACTAAGTGCAATACTTTTCGAAGCCTTTCCGTATTTTCAGTGCTTTAGAATTCTCAAAATGAGACCTTTCGCTTCATTTTATCTATAAACGAGCTGAAGCAGCCACATTGAATATCTCTGGGCTATTATGGTGTTTGATAGAATAATCCCAATTAAAAGAAAATGGGACTCGTCTTTTCATGCTAATTAAGAATATACATGCCTTACGAGTGGGGATCTGAGACGTTTTTGTAACAACTTATTATTCTTAAATTGAGGGGTTGGGAATGTCCATTTAACTTGTATTTTCATGCCGAAAAAGAATATTATATGCTTTAGGAGTGGGGATCTGAACTATTTTTGAGATAAATTGTAAGCTTCAAAATGAGTGAGTGTGGTTGACTCCTTGGGATGCCAATGGAACTTGTCTTTTTTCATTCTCTCTTAAATATCTAATTAGGAGGGAAGAGATCTAAACCATTTTTTCATAACTTGTAATTTGCAAACTGAGGAGGGTGAGGTCAGCCCCCGGAATTTATCATAAAACTTGACTTTTGATAACGAATCATGTAATATTTAGTTTATTTTGGAATTGACATAATGATAATACTGAGATAAATAAACCATTATTGTTACCTGACTATCCCAGATCCAGGGCATTATCATAATACCGAAACTTTTGGCAGTTTAAATTTAAAGTGAAAGTCTACATCTGAAGTGCAATTATGGTGCCAAGTTTCAATTCTATTTTCTAAATAACCTGGGAGGTGTTACATGCTAAAGGAATAATAATCTCTTAGTCCACCTTTGTAGATTATAAAATTCAGAAATTTTTGGTAGTGTACATTTTAAGTGCAAATAATGAGCCAAGTTTCAATTCCTTATTCCATTTAACCTGAGAAGGGTTGAATGCCAAAGGAATTAAGTACCTGTTTAGCCAATATCTCTATGGTGCTATATTAAATTCGAAGTCCCCATAGCGTTATTAATACAAGGACCAAAGCTTCATTTTTCTGTGTCCATTGATTGGTGAGATTATACTGGACATTAATCACGTACGTAAATAGATATGCCAAACACAAAATATGATGCCCGTGCTTCGCTAGCGCAGGAGTAACAAGTTATTTTTACAAAATGTTCTCGTTTTGAAGCAAATAACCATGTTCGGAAGCCAATTAATTACCTGTATACCATCATAAACAGGTGTACACCATTCCTGTACAAATGTGTCTGTGATCGGTGTATCAAGTCCCAAGTTACGACTGGCTTGAAGTGCAGCTTTCCCGTCAAATGGTACATAACACAATCTGGTCGTTAGCTCTGTAAGAGGCCGGAGAAATGCTGGACCACCGGCCATGACCTACAAGAATCTTTTTATAAGTGAAATAACCGGTGTATGTAATGTCGGATTGTTGTGAAAATTATGCCGTTTATTTTATCTGAAGTGTTGTTTATTTGATATTCGTTACTATTAAAAATGCTTTTTCAGTTTAATTAGAAAGCTGACTTCATGAACAACATGACTTTTTTATGATAAGTTTGTTGTGGCACTACAACTTAAAAGAATAAATAAACAATTAGCAGACCATATTTAGGCAAGTTTTATTGCTTAGTAGGTTAACATCTACGCATAAACAAATAATACAATGGAAAATTTAAATAAAAGAAGAAAGAGCTTTTTTAGAACTTTATGTGTCTGTCCCGAGTCACGAACCTTTTATCCTGTGAATACCGATTACTTGTTTAACCACTAATTTGGCCGGTTATTGTCACCTTTTGGGGGGGAGGGGGCATTTAACAGTTTGCCTGAGGATGATTATTTTTGTCCATTATTGATTGCTTAAGGAAAACATGTAGATATTTGACATTAATACGTTTTGGATTGCTGTCGCATAACCAATCATTCCACATCTCCATTTTCTATAATTCGTATATCGTGGGGGATAATCTGAAATTGAAATTGCTGATGCTAAAAATTAACAAAAGTATATCTTATGTAGATGGTAATGTACCGGTAGTAACTTACAGCCACTGAACATTCTTTTACCATTGCTTGACACATTTCTTCACACGTTTTAATACCACGTTTGTTTAATGCAGAACGCATCACTTCAAAGTCTGGGAAAATGTAATAACCACTCTTCGGAAGAATACATCTTACTCCTATTGATGTCAGTTCCCTTTAAATAGAATAAATATCAAGAATATGATATTCATGTAATCCCAATCTCTGTTACCTAAATCCTCGCCAAATACCAAATATTATATATCAGGTGGTAGGAAAAAAATTCGAAAATATACAAGCCAATATATCTTTATATGCAATGTGGAACGATTCAGCTTTGTATTAAAAACAAACAATAATATATACATTTCGCTTGTACAAATTAACTATAAAAACGTGTACAGAAATGTTACAAAAAGGGAAATATGGAACTGTCAACAAACACAACGGAAAAATCATGCATCTGCAGGACACCCATAATCATCGTGCATTTTGTGTACAATCTGTTTGATAAAAGAAGGATTGAAAGGCACTATTTTTAAGAACTTGTTTCGTGCGTCATGGAAATCTAGTGAACTAAAGGCAACAACCGAAAGTGAAATTTTGCAGTGCACAATCCAGAAAAGATGTGGATTGTATCTTTTTGGCATATATTCCATATCCTTTCTTTTAAATATTCATCATTTTCTTCAATTTAATTACCATTCGAATTTATTTTTATGTAACACAACGGTTCTGCTGCTGAAATATAGAGCTCTTCAAAGTCAAATATACTTATTGCTCCTAAACTGGTATTTTGCACAATCTACAGAAACACAAAATAACTATTCTATTTTCTTCAAATGTTATCACCAACCTTTGACAATAGTTTCCTACCGCCATCATAATTCTAGAACAATGCTTAGTGTATGAATCAATTGCATCAAAGTCTTTGAACATCTGCAAGGTGAACAAAAAATACGTCTATAATCAATGTTGGTTTCATAATTTTATGAAGTCGGGAGACAGACAAGACCATGGACAACAACATGAAACGAAAGACAAACATAGAACACACAACACTACACTGAGAAGTAAAGCTGGAGTAACAAGAACCTTACAAAAATCAGGGTGAGTTCAGGTGCTCCGGAAGGGTAAGGAACTCCTGCCCCACTAAATTTTCTAGTTCAGGACCACTGACGATTACTGACATGACTGATAAATGGATAGCAGACTTGGAAACGTACATCAATTTTTAGATGTTTTCTTTAATTCTTTTAAACGAAATATCCATTTCACAGATGACAATGGATATCTTCCGACTAAAGGGCTGTCATGAACACCAATCCGTTCCTATACCAGTTGTGACTTATATCGATTGTGACTATACACTGGCTTTGACTACAAGTAACACGACGGGTGCCACTAGTGGAACAGGAATTGCTTACGCTTCCGGAGCACCTGAACTCACCCTGGTTTTTGTAGGGTTCGTGTTACTCCTGCTTTAGTTTTTAGTGTAGTGTTGTGTGCTCTATGTTCGTTTCATTTTGTTGGCCATGGTCTTGACTGTCTTCCGACTTAACGATTTCTGTCTACCCCTTTGGTATCTTCGAATTCCTTTTAGACATTTCAGTACGCAGAACCTTTCTAGATTATTTCTATATCATCGCCAGAAAATTATATGTTTTTATAATAACACTTTTTCTGAATCTTAGCTTTACACTATATCGTAAGTTCCCAATTAAACTGTTTAGTTGTTAACACTCTTGTTTTCATTAGATTGACATATTTTACAATTCTCTTTTACAGGTTGAGAAATTATCGAGCATGTTTGGTTTACTATTACCTTTAAAATGTGGCTATCTTTTAACAATAAACATTTATTCTTGTCCTTTTTTTTAATTATCTAGCAGCATGTTGAATAGCTTCATATAGATATAAAATATTCATATTAATGTTTCAAGATATAAATGCATCGACTATTTGATTTGCAAGGATTGGTTTGTGTCTCGACAAGAAAAATCTTTATTGCAATTTATGCAAGAAAATTTCATCTGCAAGATTTTTAAACAGCTAAACGTTGGACCCGTTTACATTTGCAAAGAATCAAATCAGTCAGTATTTTTCAGCTTAAATCCGAGCAAACATTTTATAAAAATCTAAGGCCTCAACAAAAGTCAAATCGTTCATACTTGGATCTCCAATAGTTACACGTTTTACATATGATTTTGAAAACTACCTTTGTAAGTGCATACTGCATTGGCGCCGGACAACAACTGTATGTATGACTACCTGCACTCCTTACTGCCTGTCGTAATGACGTCAGTTCTGTAGGATATACATGATAACCAACCTGTTAAACAAAACATCAAATTCATTTTTTGCACAAAATTGCTACATATAGATATAATATATTCATATCAATGATTCAATGATATAATTGCATCAACTGTTTGATTTGTAAGGAGTGGTTTGTGTCTCGACAAGAAAAATCTTATTGAAATTTGAAATTTTTGTAAGAAAATTTTATCTGCAAGATTTTAAAATAGCTAAACATTGGGCTAGTTTACAATTTCGAAGAATCAACAAAGTCGTCATATATTTAAAAACAAAATGCTGAAATACAAGTTCGCCAATATTGAATATGGTGGATTTTTATATGATGTAAGTAAAACTCTCATCAGTAGCATTAGAATCAAAACGTAGGTAGTCCGATATCCATATATCGTACTCTTTCTACTATTTTATACAATTAAATGATAAATAAAAGATCCATATATCATACCATTTCTACATTTTATACAATTAAACGATAAATAAAAGATCCATATGTCATACCATTTCTACGTATTTTATACAATTAAACGATTAGTAAAAAAATACCATTAGAGAAAATCTATTTTTCGTGATATCACTGATTTGCATCTGATTTGCATCTAACATTCGCAACAGAGAAAAAAAACAAACATTCAAATAAATATATCATACTGTATTTTTATGTAATATTATTTTTGTAATAACTTCGCCATAAATAATATGAAGCTTTTTCTACATATATATCCTACGATAAATTAAAGATAATAGTGATGTGGTTTGTGGCAAGGTTGACATAATCTAATTTGATTGATTGATTAAATGGTGCTTAACGTCCAGTGCCAAATATTTCATGGATTTGCAGGATAAGAGCATATTAATGATGAGTGATGATGAATGCACCCTGCTTTGTATAGACCAACCCACTGAGCTGGATTTTTAACGTGCTAGCTCACGAAAGCAACAGTCCACACGAAGACCTGCCACTCCACCCAGACATATTATTCTGACTCTGGGCCGACTAGTTTTTGCGTTTACTCCTTAATGATATGTGCTAAGCAGAAAAGCAGCAGATAACACTTTTATTCTACCACGACCTTCCGCGCTCGAGGCGAGCAAACTAACCATTACACCACCAGGGCGGCATAAACGAATTTGACATGCAACCATATGACAAACTAAAGTGCCAGTAATTTTCGGAAGTTTGTATTCCTTGTTTAGTTTTGACATCTAATTTCTGTCTCTCATCAATTGACATATGAATGATCCCCCGCAATTGTCAAATCAAGCAGATATTAACTCTTACGCTCATTTTATCTTGTTAATTAATTGTCTTGGTTGATATACGCTCGTTTGTCAAATCAACCACAGGCCCACCCTTACACTTATTTTATCTTGATAATTGTCTTGACATGTCAAGTTTTCTGGTTGATTTGTGAAGAAATATTTATTACCTTTTGGTAAGAATATTTTGTAAAATCCAGATGTATCAGCAAATATTAAAAATGTCGCAGTAAGATATTAGTCTGCATAATTTACTTATCAATAGACCATTTACTTTTAAATTTAATCTTTTATTAATTTATTGTATCATTTACCTTAATGAAAGCTTCACTTTGAGAGCGGAAATTGTTCTTTATTTCTTTTTCTAAATTTAAGATAAGTGGAAAAAATATTTCTACAATGTCCATAGTTGTAATTATAATATTCAAAAATTTCATCTAGTAGATTACTGTGTACTACTGTGAAGTTTTGTTACGTTTTCATGGAATATTATACAATAAATGTACACCAAACGAAATTGCCACGACTAAGGTCAAAATATATCAAAAGTTCAGTCTTGAAATATGTCATGTTATATATCGTTGGAATTCTAATTTTTTGTCGCATATCATCCTCCAGTTAAAATTTTAGTTTTCCTCAGCACAAAAAATCTCCCATTACCCCTCTATGTTAAATTTTTACATTGACAAAATTTGGCTCAAAATGGCATGTTTTCACAGATCAATATCCCGGTTTAGTGTAATAATCAGACTATAATTCAACTTTATTTCTAACATTTCATCCGTTATCTCTCACAAAAACACAAAAAATAAAAAATTCTATCATGTCCTTTTTACCGGAGACCATTGGTTAATTGCACCATCAAAATGAAGAAAATTTAAAAGTCGAAAAAATAAACATTACGCCCTATGAGGAAATTTTTTGTTTCAAGTTAAAATGAATTTTCAGCTACCGCTTCAACTGCGGCAAAAGATTATATAATATGATATATTTCACTGTAATACTTTTGATACAGGTTCACTTTAGTTGTGGCAAAATTCGTTTGGTGTACTATAGGACATATATTGATAAAAATCATGTCATATAAAAATTTTCAGTCTGATCATGTAGTTCAAAGGGGATTTCTTACAATCGGAGTCAATAAAGACGAAACATATGAAGTCCAAGATCCAAACATATCAAAAGAAGCAATATCAAAATGGGAAGCCAAATCCGACGGCAGGGGCAACTACTAAGTGCAATTGCATCAGAAAGAAGAGCTTTAGACATTTCTGGTTGGCAAATTTTTAACGGAGATTATTCTTTTCACGCATTTATGTCGAATGAACATTATGAGCAAACGTTTTTGCATAACATCATATATATCTTTTTTAATTCAGACATTACAGTCATTAAAATTTTCATCATATAATTTATAAAAATCCACATAGATTGCCTTTAACTAGACAGATTGGTGGCACAAAATTTTAATTTAAAGATTTCTCATAATGCCATGCATACCAGAAACAGTATTTTACGAATCCTTTGAACTCCTAAAAAATATTATTATTGTGGTATTAAATGTGAAATTCGAAATACAGAAAAAATAACAAAGCAAACACATTGTCAAGTGGTTGAGTAAAGAAATAATTAGATAACTGACAGACTCCTGTAATGTTCATGGTATTTTCCTGCACAGAAGTTTAACTACACATTGTAACTGATGATGATAAAAGCTTTGTGGAAACCTTTTGATTTGTTAATTCCTCTGTTTTTCTCGTGCTTAGAGTGCAGTGTCTGTGACATTTACCCCAAATCTTTTCATTTTCATATTAATGGACATCTACGAGGAACACATTTAAATACATACTTTCATGTAGTGGTCAACTTACACGCCATCCTCCCGCACTTGCCCATTTCGACAGTCCAGTACCGAGAATTGTTCCCTCCGGATAATACTGAAAATAAATATTTCACAAGAATGAAACCATACGCATGCAGTTAGGTACTTAAATCAATTGCTATTTCTTTTGATAGCTTATCTTATTTTGTTGTAAAAGTAGGCGTAAGCGAACAAAATTGCAACAGAAAAGCCAATTTCAATTCTCCTGTGTTATTTTCAGCACTTTTTAGGAGCAAGCGATGCCCTTTTTATTCATATTGCTGAAATGCGTTTCTTTCAGACAACGGGTCTAGAAATATATATGGTGTGGCATGAACTATCATTATATCGAACTCCTTTCTTCAGCGATATTTAGATTAAGTAAATTGTAGTTATGTGAACCAATCTTAGCAACATCGATATTCTAATCCCTTTTAATGCTTTACTTGTCAGGAAGTGAAATCAGGACAAACTGTACAACTTCAAGACAAGATCACCGGGCTTAATGGAACGTTTCAGAAATACATTTTAATTCTGGGAACGTAATTGTTCTGGTTGAACATCATTGGTCAAGAAGTCATTTACGAGAACGCTCAGATTGAGCAATCCATTTAACGAGGACGGAAACTGAATTGAATCGGTCCGTTATAGAAGAGTTGTTTTTGCTTGACGAATTTGAGACTCTGCTTTAAATAATTTTCTACTTGAGTTTGTTCTGGTTTGTGCTCCATTATGACTCTGTGTGAAATATAATGTGCATCTCGAGTAAAACACGTATTGAATGTAACTAGAATAAAGTTTGACTGATCTTCCTATTATTTAGCCGATAGCGTGTTTATTGAAAGTAAACCTAGAAAAGCACTTTACACGCAGTTAAATTCTCTTGCATATTTTTATAAACGTATGCGAGATGTGGACCGTGTCTTTCTGGCATACATCATTCCATATCCTTAAATATTTTCATAAATTTCATTTTGTTTGACGAAGGATTGCCAAGTCACGAACGAACAAATTTATCATATACTTAAAAATGACTCGCAACGTTCAATAATAATATGGCAATCTGGATTACCCAAAAATACCAACATTCATTATAGAGTGACAACACAAGGGAAAGATTCAAGACGAGTGTCGATGAAACCTGACTTTCTTTAAGACTAGTCTAAATACATATTTTTTTTATCTAAATGTTACTTGAACACTTGGGTTTTATTTGCTGTTAAATTCCAACTGATTAAATGGTAAAACGCTAAGATTTTCAATATTTTCCTACTGCAATGAACTTTTCTTATTGATCAATTTCTTACCTTAAGTAAAGACTGATGGTTCTGGTCGTAATGAAGGCGCCCATATATTTCATCACTTAAAACAATAATGTTGTGTTTCCGGAAGCAGTCACTATGAAATAAATGTGTTTATATGAACTGTAAAGTTGTTTTTGGATCAAGTACAAGCTGAAACTACTCAATGGTTGATATAAAGATATCATTATGCTGCGACCAGCCTATGAATACAGACCTAGCCTGCTGTGTAGACCATTTTTTAAGTTATAGTAAATGACAAACATAAGAAAAATATTAAATCTATATGCAAAGTTTAAAAATATCCGCAGATTTGCCTCTTGGTTTTCGAATTGTTTTGGTAAAGTTTGTTTCCATTAACTTTTTTTAAGTTATAGCCTTAACAGTGCTTCTAATGTAGAACATAAACTTTTGTTCAACAACGACATTTCCAGACAATACTTTCGTGCATGATTAAATATGCACTCTTTCATATATAAACAATCTTAAATACTTGTTATGATACGAGGATACCATAAAATGATTCCCTTGGCTTCTGATAATTATGCAGAAGAACGTAATCGTTAAGTAAGATAAACCAACACCATGGTTATATTTAGAGAACATTAACACGTACCTTAATACTTTCAATTCTGTTTCTGTGTAACTGGTTCCTGCTAAATTACATAGAAAAATTACAGTTACATTAAAAGAGCATAATTTATCGTATCCATCCTTCTGTATTCTAAAGAAGAAACAATAAGCTAATTAACAATATGATGATCGTTAAAACATCAAAATTAAGCTAAAATCAGGTATTTACTGGTAATTTGCTTTAGCTCGTAACCCTCCTGAAACAACCGGTCCTTCTATTGTTTCGTAAAGGAATTTTCGTCGAATCCGAGATTCTGTTCTTTTCATTTCTGTTTCTGTTTAAAATTCTTTCTTTTTTTTTTTTGTTTCTCAAAGTATGGAATTCTATTGAACAGATTCTACTTTGGACAATTAAGAGACACAGGCAGATCCTATGTAACGCACCCAATCAACTAACTGATGTACAGATCAAAGAGTTATCTCCTGTTTAATTGGAATTTAAATTTCTTGAAATATTTGTTTCAACATGGCTATTTGTAAATCAATTGTCTGCTTCTTTTCATTAAATTTTGAGAAAAAAAAAACATTTACACTACGTCAACCAACTGTTTTAAAGGATAGCGCATGTTTTTCGTTCATTTTCTGGAGAGTTAGCATCAATTCATTATCGATACAAAAGGGCATCTGGTCTACCGTTTATTATAGTATTGTACCGTCACCAAATACCGTTTCTAATATAAAAATAAATATCAAAATACTGACTTACAAGGATTGTCGGGATTATTCATAATTAAAACTTTATTCTTGCGAAGACTGTTTTCTTGTACAACCTGAAAACGAGCAAAAAATTTAAAAAACACACTCTTAGTCTTAACTATATAAATTAACAAGTACAAAACACAAGTATGCTGAATAATTGGATTCCCAATGCCAATGTCAACACCAGTAATGGTATATAAAATATTGATTTGCTTAAATCGTAAGGGAAAATAATGAACATTTCTGTTAGGTATACATAAAGTTCAATAGATATCAAATCTCTCAAAAATCCTGATTTGGTTGACCGGTACGAAACATCCATTTCACAAATAACAACGGATATCTTCCCACTGTCGTGACTATACCGGTTGTGACTAACATCGATTGTGACTATACCGGTTGTGATTAACATCGATTGTGACTATACACCGGCTTTGTCTACTAACACGAAGGGTGCCACTAGTGGAGAAGGAGTCGCTTACCCTTCCGGAGCACCTGAACTCACCCTGGTTTTTGTAAGGTTCGTGTTACTCAAGCTCAAGTTTCAAGTGTAGTGTTGTGTGCACTATTTGTCTTTCGTTTCATTTTTTGGCCATGGTCTTATCTGTCGTCCGACTTAACTATTTCTTTCTGCTTTTTGTGTACACCAAATTTGATTCATATATAATGTACCCTTCGTGTAATACTTTGATTCGTGATATAATGTGCACTTTGCGTACAATCAATTGACACATAAGCAATGTACGTTAACAAGTATATGGAAATTTCTATTTTCAACCTTTTCAATATCGGACGGTAATATCTTCCATTCTTGTTCAAACGTTGTATTGACTATATATGGGTTATGGTAAGAGAGCTTGGCTTGAGGGTGATATGTTGTCCAAGATGGAGAAATAATCAGCACATCTGTAAAACAATTCCAAAAATATTGACTTTTTATGATTAAAAATGTTGTAGTTCGAGTATATGTGCATGCTGTTTAATACATTAGAATTCATGGAAGTTGTAGGATTTCATTCATGTTTTACATTTAGGGTCTGTTCACACTAGGCTTTTAAATCCAGATCAACTTAAGCCAGTTTACATGTAACCTGTTGTGTTAACACTATATAGTGACGGGTTTATGGCTCAACTTAATCCTGATTAAATTGAAACGAAGAAAAAAATACCATAAGTAAGTTACTTATTATGGCGTCATATTTAATCCACATTTTGCGTTCACACTACAATTTAATCCGGATTTACTTGATCCAGATTAACTTAATGCGGATTAAGTTAATTATAGGATTAAATTATACCTGTTTGAACTCAATGTGACTAAGGGGTTGTT
>JAULBM010284212.1:0-16398 GCA_032357055.1 Geukensia granosissima
AAAGAATCGGTTCACCCCATCAAAAGATAAGTTGCGGAAACCTATGTGTCCACAGACAAGACGCCGACGCCGCCGACAACGACAATGCCATGACATAATACGACCGCAAATTTTTGCAGTCGTATAAAAATTGTCTGCTAAACATGAAATCTAATGTTGAACCAAGACCATTTCTTTCTTGTTTTATATGGGTCTAAATGACAATTTAAAGTTAGTAAATTACAAAAACATATATCTTTACTGCTAAAGGTCTGAATATAGGGATAGATATTACAATTCCTTACCCTATTAGTGCCTGGATCACTGTGTTTTCTAGCTATAATGTACAAATTGTTCATGAAAAATTATGTTCCAGTCCCAATATACATACAACTATACATATTTTGAATGCAATGTACAATACATACCGTAGATATCATAATAAGTAATTTAATTTGTGATATTTAAGCAAACAAATGGGATACCTCCAGGGATTCCATTTCATACAAGTCCATCTAAGAGATATGCACTTTCACTGAAAAGTGATACACTCTATGATGATCATCTGTACTATTACAAGTTAACTCCTCTGATTGAAATATGCAGTTTATTCTATGAAAATGATACCTGCTATGGTTACATCAAATTTAAATCTGGTTTGATATACTAAATAATATGTCAATAAGATCCAGAGAACAAGCACAGTTAAAGTGAAAGCAATTTACAATGACAAGAAATTACCTTTTATTCTGTAAGTAAGCGTTTTATTATACAAAAATGAGTATATGAATATAGCAAAGTGATATTCATATAGTAGCATAATATTGTCTTCTGTTATCCAAATGCATTATGAGCGAGCCGAAATATTAAAATTCGAAAACCAGCTGACTGGTGTCTTCAAATACATCTAAATTCTTAAGAAATGTAGAATGTTGAACAGATTCAACAACTTTAGAATGAAATTCATCCACTTGTTTACCTTTTTTAGAATATTTGCTGCAAGAAGGGCAAAAATGCTCAGAAAGCCTCACGACATTATTAAGTTTGTACAAATAAACTTGATATTTCCTGGCAACTTTACAATGACAAGAAATTACCTTCTCTTTTCAGATAACCTTCTTTCTTTTTCTTGACCTGTAACATATAAAATAATATTGTTTTTACTGCCAAATGTTACTGATTATAATACATATTAAACAGTAAGCTCAAAATAATTGGAATTTGTAAAAGTTTTAAATTTTAAAATATTGTAGAAAAATAATACCGGTATATAAATGATAAATTATTTATATATAATTTGAATCAATTAATTTCAAGAGTATCATATCAACTTTTTCATTTTGAAATTTCTTGCTGTTTCAAGAAATAAAATTGTTTTATAATTTTCCAGTGTAATAGTATGCTAAAGAATTAAGTAAGGGGTTCGGCAAGTAAAAATTGTCAAAAAACAAAGGGAGGTAAACAAGTTCTTCACAAATTTAAGGACCTTGCAATTTTCTCTAATTTAGAGGCTCCACATTGCTAGGAATCCATACCTGGCTTATTGGGCCTTCTGTTGAATATTTGTATTTATTATTCATTTGTTACAAAAAGGAGTAGGAACGTTAAGCCCCATTTTCTCCCAAATTTTAAATTTTGTGCCACAGTCATAAGTTGTTGTCAAAATGCTGTTTAATAATCGTCTTAGAGCAATTCATTACTTTTTCTGTTATACTTTTTGGCATTTCGACAAAATGAAAGGGTATATTTGACTATTTTGACAAGAATTTAACAGGTTCAGTAAAAATACTCAATTTTTGGATCTGTTTTGTTCAATATAGATATGATCGCACAAAAACATCACGACCATATTTTAACCAAACATTTGTACTTGATAAATCTTTAATTGTGCAAAGTTTGGTCGTGATGTTTTTTTTGCAATCTATATTAAAATAGACAAAATAGTATCAAATATTGCATCAAATTAACTAATTTCTTAGTACATGTATTTTCACATTTAAAGCATTTTCTATGTATTATGTTACCAATGTAGTACTAATTTAACAAAAGATTCTGTTGGATTTTCTTTTTATAGACATTATTCAATACAAAAAATATAAATAATAAATATTAGACAATTTTCATTTTTAAGATAAATTCTTGGGCAAAAAACTGGCCTTATTGACCCTCGTCCTTTCTTAAAAAGTTGACCGATGAATATTAATATCAAAGAAAATAAAAACAATTTACTAAATTTCTTATTCAGCTGTACCAATGAAAAATAATATAAAACAAAATAAAAACAATCTCCAGCAAATAATTATACTATTCAACAATTCAGGACAAAAATTTATGCCAGAAATTTGGAGAAATTCACCTTTATTCAGGTGGATCTGACTTACAGAGGTTCCTGTGTTCAAACAGAATTAGTACATGTAGGATGTTCAGAAACTGATATTTTTGCCCAATGGCACACATTAAGTGAAAAAGATACAGAAGTAAGTTCCAGGTATATACTCATTCGTTAGACTGGACATGTTTCAAAAATAATCTTCTGAGCACTTTTGCCCTTATAAATAAAAGCCCACCTGCTTTTCCTCTTTTTTCACCTCTTCTACTGTTTTATCTTCATATGACAAGGATTTCTTAAGGCCTTGAACAATCTGTGTCGCTGCATCTTTTGGATTTTTCCTCAATAAAGCAGTAAGATCCTCTCCAGTAAGTTTTGCTATGTCATCAGTTTGACTGTTTTTCCTATTGAGTAATGTTGCTGCCACAAGATCTTCCTGAAGATTTTTTCCAGTATTGGATTGTTTCCCTTTAATGATAGATTTGTCATTGACACAGTTGTCTGTAGCTGTAACTGTCCCATCTTTATCTGAATCACTAGAATTTGTTAATGTTCCACGATATATAAATGTTCCCTGATCTTCATTGTCTGACTCAATATTTACTGTGCCTCGACATATAAAGGTCCCAGAATCCTCCTCATCTTCATCCGAGTCATTTTTCTCTACCAAAGTGCCATTTACATTTTGTTCAACTTGTGGCTTTCTTCGTAAATGACGATATTTGTTTAACTTAAGGGAACTAACTAATTCATGCACTTTCTTTTCATTAAATTTTCTAATTTCATCCTCCATTTCATGAATGCGATTTGTAATATTTTTCCATGAAGTTAATGAAGAACCACTACCACTACCACTGTCATCAGAACTAAATGTACCATGTGACCTGATTTTCTTTTTCTTTGACCTCATGGCAAGTTCTTGGTCATAATCTTCATCAAATTGATCAAATGCATCAGCCTAAAAATAAAAATTACCATTGCTTTTTATCTATTTCTGAGTTTTGTATGTTTTGTATGGAATCCTTCAACATGCTATGTAAAATTTGACATTGGCTGAGGTGACATATTAAAGATGGTGTCCAAGTTAGTACAAATAAAATCTTGCATCTTAAACATCCTGAATCTGCATCTCACTGTTAATACCTTGATAAGATAGCAAATGGTTAAATAGTATGCTATCTTACCTGAAAATATGGGAAACTCTAGCTGAGTATATAAGAAAATGATAAATCAAACACTGGCCAAAGATTTGGACTGATGGATCTGAATTATTTTATTTCATTATTGGATAAAATAGATTGTTAAATGAACAGAAACAAAAGGGCAACATTATGAAAATCTAAAACATATCAATTCAGTGAAGCTTCCATTAACCAGCCAGTAATGGTATAGAAAATTGTGTCAAGTTTAATGATTACAGAGGTTAATATATAATAGCAGAAACAACTGAGGCATTATTAATTATAGAGGTTGGCCAGTTTTCTGAAATGTGGGTTTAGAGAGCATTCAGTGTATAAGGCAATGAGAAAAATAATTGGGTTATCTATCTGCTCTTCAATTCATTGGTATTTAAGGGTAGTAATCAAATTTCTTCCTTTAGTCTCATTCAATAGTTTTGGGTCGAATAATAATGCTTAAATCATACCAGGAACCTGTAGTGCAGTGACTGTCATCGTTTTCATATTTTTATTGTTACTTGTACATTTTATTTTACAACTTGTTAATTATTTTCACTTGGAGAAGTTTTTTATTTGAACAAAAAAAAAAAAAAAAAAAAAAACAGGGATGCAGCATGTTTAACATTATGGATCTTAGTTCATTGTTGAAAGGCAAACAGTGACCTCTAGATGTCAAATTATTTTCTCCAATTCTTATGGAGGTTTCATGCCCCTTGACTATTTTTTTATAGTAAATATCAGCTTGCATGCAATGATGATCAATACAATGTGCTGTTAGGCTGACTTTGATTGACTCCTGTTAAACCTTTACCCCTCCTAAAAAAAAAAAATCCTTGCAATTTCATTGGAGAAGACTTTTTTTAAATCAGCAGATCAAAAACAAGAATTCCATGTGGCAGCCATGTTTGAAGTCCAATCAGGATGAAACAATGACTTCGTGAAGATGCTTCCCGTCAAGTTTGATTCCTTTTATCCCATTGCCCTCAAAGGAGAAGAGAAAAATTTGTGGACAGACGGGCAACAGGTGCCAAGATATAAAAACGCTATCATGGCTTTTGGAAAGGTGAGCTAATAAGTTAATAATGCAGAAATGATTTTGGGGATAATGTTTGGTAACTTAATCATTCAAAAGAAATTTGTACTATATAAAATATTCTTAATATAATAAGCATAATATGCAATGTTTACAATAAAATCCATTACTTTTATCTGTTTGTAGTTAAAAGGTCCTTACACTTAATATCACAATGAGGACTGAGTCTGGGGATTAACAGAACAAATTTTATAACTGAAATGTTGACTACAGATTTCTTTGATTTGTTCTCAGATTCATTCACTGCCATTTTCACAGCTGATTAGTTAGTTTGCAATGTGTTACCTCATGCAAACGTGGAAGCCAAAGATTTCTTTGTCTTGAAAACTACATTCCTAAACTTTCATGAGAAAGACCTCCAAATAAAAAACTGAAAAATAGAAAAAACATTTTGTATAGGGTGGGATTATGATATAAAAACTGTAAAAACAGACTGTTCTGTTGAAGGATAAATAGAGATAACTTGATTACCTCCCTTAATAACCAATAAATGTTGTAAAGAACATGTCACTGACTAATGTTTATCTTTTTACTAAGTTGTCTCACCTTAGACAGATTTGACTGTATATATCTGTGGTTCATGATATAAAATGCAGTTGGACGAAGAAAGTCATCTTTCTGTAACATGGCATAGACCAAGTCTTCTAAAGTTGAACTGTATCCTTGTGGCAACTGGGGTGGCTAAGAAAAAACATTGTGGAATTTATATTAACAACTTTGGTTAATAAGTATGGTTTTTGAAAGTAATATGATAATGTATTGGTATATAGAAAAATGTTCTCTTACCTAACAAGGTATATCAAGCCTTTGAATTTATGTTACAAGATATTACCGTAAAAATACAGTTGCTGTCTAAATTATATGTTGTATATTGTAGGGAGAGGGCTATTATTAATGTTGTAACAACTAATGCCCAATCCCAAAACTACCAAGCTTTGAGTACCATGAGGGAAGCAGGAATAAGTCAATTGTGGAAGTCCTCTGTTATATCATCAATATTTCCCCATTAAAATTTAATGTTTTACTCAATATTAAAGATTTCCAATTAAAAATGTCATCATTGCAGAAGTGTAGAACTACAAAGAATAAATCTGTTATGGATAAGGATCATACTAGCAAATGTAATTCTAACAGAAAAAGGATATTTACAAAATATCAATCTAGGCATTCACTGCATTATGCATTATATAATAATAATATAATGCATAAATTTAAAAATTCTAATATATTTCTCACCTTCCCTGAAATGACTTGATGAATGATTTTAAATATAGCTTTTCCTTCAAATGCTTTCTTTAATGCCATCATTTCATAAACACAGCATCCAAGACTCCAAATATCTGACTGAAAATTAAATTTGATTTAAACATAATATAAATGTATGTGTTATGAAAAGAAATATTTTTAAAAAAATTAGTTTTTAAATAAATGTTATCTGTTATGATGACTTTCTTAGTGTGTTCAACATCTGGTCAGAATTCCACTTTTGCCAAATATATATAAATATTGTTTTATTTTGGTTTATTTGTTTGACAAAAGTTATTCACTAAGAAAATACTTGTCATAAATAATTTGACTTTCTGGTTGGACTGGGTGGATTTCTGTTTGACTTTTATAGTTCATATGTTACTGCTTTTGTTTTTTTTTTCCTTTGATCACCTGTCGGAGAGGGTTAGTCTTTTCATGCAATTTTCTCAGTTTTTAAAAAAAGTTATTATAAACCTGTGTGCACTGATTATCAATGGCACATGCAATTTAGCGGACTTTGATTGACGAGGTCACTATTCAGCTTTGGGTTATGGACAACATTTTACCTAAAACTTCAAAATCAGTCCATTGAAGAAGTAGACGAACAAAATCCTCCATTGTTTAATATTGATAATCCTATTTTTTACAATCCAGATAGATAAACCTTTAAATTTTCACAGAGGCTCGTAATTCCATGTTAAACTATCTCAATTGTAAAAAATATGATCATCGATAGCTAACGATGTAATATTCTCTATTTTCTTAGCAGAAAAATATGTTTGCACACCAAACAACCAATTGGAGAAGAAGAAAATAATGATGTGAGAAACAAATATGTTCATTAATGGCCTCAACATCCTACAAATACTCAGCAACCCAGCCCTTGGCAAAGGTTCTAGGGCAAAGGCAATTACCTTACAAGCTCTTGGTTATATTTGTACAAGTGAAGAGAGATTTGTTCAAGAATAAAACATAACAATTATTAATCATGAAAAAGATCTGGCACACTCAGTCTTACAAAGTTTATTTAATATGATATTGCTGCTGTTTTTTAAGTATAATAACAGTAATGCATGTATCTTATAATTAGTAAGATACTTACTCTATTATTATATGGCTTATTTTCAAATAACTCTGGACACATGTAAGAGGGTGTGCCAACAAAACTGTCAGCTTTTGTCTGACCAAGGTCAAGGACTCTGGAAATATGAAATAGATAAGTTAGTATTCCAACAAAACCAAGAAATGTACTCTGGCCAAGCTCAAGGACTCTAAATTGTAAATAAACTGGAAATTACAGTACATTCACCTTAATTTTTTCATATTATTCAGTGTGTCATCAAAATGTATCATTTTTTTATTCAGACTGCACTTGTGGTCATTTAGTGTCTTGCTCACCTGGACTGTAGGCTTTGGGTTTAAACATTCAATGAGTACGAAAAAAGTGGTATTTGCTGCTTTTCCATTAGTATACGGTACTAAGCAGTAAGAACAAAGATTGGTCAGCTTGGAGTTGTAATATGCTGTCAGGGTAGTGTGACTTGCCTCTCTGCAGATAGTTGCCTCCTGAGCTATCACAATTTAAAATATATGTCTTACTACTGTAAATTTGGAAATTAATGTGATGTTTTTATTATTGTGAATATTGCGACTGAGTGATAATCACAAAAATTAGAACTCGCATTCTTATGTCTGCAAACAACTTTTCTTAAAATCGCAATAATTTATCTCGCATTTTGGAGTGAAGTTTCAGAATCACAATAATAAATGATCCCAATTATTTCTTAATTAACAGTATGTTTTTCATCAACTAGACAGGGTACTATTATTCATGCTGCATCAATATGGTTTCATTTTCAATCTTAAAATGCATGAAATTTTTCCGACCAGATGTTATGCAACATTTTATCAATTTACCAATTTGTTTCACATATAATTTGAACGAATCAAAACATGCAATATTCCACCTTTACTCTCAGTGGTCAGTCTCACTATAACTAAAGTTAATGTCTTCATGACTAAATTTGCTGTCATGTGGTGTTTCCCCAAAATGTCACTATCCACTTCCATAGTTCAAGAGCTGTAACACAGGGGGAAATATATGGAGTTGAAATATGACTGCAACAGATATAACCTGTACTGGATATATTTGGTGGGAGGTCTGGTTACCAAGGAAATTACAGTGAAACCTCTCTAAACTGGTCCCTCAGAAAACTGGCCAACCTCTGTAAACTGGTCACAATTACAAATACCCCAAAGCTATCTGCTATTGTAAATTAACCTCTGTAATCTGGCCACCCCTTTAAACTGGCCAAAATTTTCTGTCCCATTGATGGCTGGTTTAGAGAAGTTTCACTGTATAATATTCCACCACTTTCTGTGTCTGTATCAAATCTTTATTAAGTCATGCCAATATGTTGTTCTTTTATGGTTGTCTTTTTGCATGTTTTCTGTTTTGATAGATTGTTGGTCAGTAGATGTTGAAATTTGTTTTATGTTTTGTTAATTTTTTACCACTCTGGTTATATATAGATGTGAAATACATCAAAGTACTTACTTTGCAATACCCAGATCTCCAATCCTAACACCCCAGTCTGCCATTATGAAGATGTTCTTGGTTTTTAAATCTCTATGTAATATCTTTCTTTCATGTAAGTACTAGAAAAAAATACCAAAAAGCATCTTAGTTTAATAGAACTAATTTAGATGGTTAGATAGATTATTAATCAGACTTGAAAAAAGGTCATATCACAATCCCCAAAAGATTACTTCAGGCACAAAAAAGTTTTAAGCAGCTTCCATTTCAGCAAGTTTTTAGCAGAGCAAATATTTTTTCATAAAATTCAAACTTTAAAATTTCAGCTTATTTTCATAACAATTTTAAATATAATTTAAACATTAAAAACCTACATGTAACCCACTAGCTATCTGATATATCCATATGGCTATTTTATTTTCCTGAAGTGGTTCCTGTTGTCTAGCTTTATATTCCAGATATGTCTCTAAGTCTCCACGCTCACAATATTCTGTGACAATAAACAGACTGTCATCCTCTTCGAATGATTCTACATACTGAAGAATATGGTTGTGTCGCAAGTTGGATAATAAATCTGCTTCTTTCTTGGCAATCTCCCGATCTGAATCTTGATTACAGAAATCTATCCGCTTCAGTGCAAACTATAATATATTGATTAAAAAAATTATACCCATCCTCTTTGTACTACATGTACTTGTACTCCTATGTTTTTATTGCTGATTTAACTGTTTTTAAAAATTTTTTCTCTTTGAATGGGTATGTATCAACTATTTATCGTTTTTTAAGTCACCATTCATCTAATTTTAAGATTCTTTGTCTACTATTTAGCATTCAAATTTCTCATTTTATCTGTTTCATCAAGAGCAAGTGACAAGTACTGGTAGTGGGATTGCTCCCTTGTTGAAAACTTTGTGAAGTCATCTAGACATGAACTTTCAGCAGCTTCTGGTTCAGATGAAGTGTAATTTCCTTATCATCTATTACATATTACCTATTCCATTTTATCTTCATTTCATGTACATATTTATTTATGATACAAAATTTCAAATACAATATATAGGGCAAATAATAAAGGGGAGAAATTTGTAAACCATGCATCTATTCCTGCCATATTCATTTTCCTTAATAATTACCAAAATTTCAATAAAATTTTGATTTTAATTCATTAAGGGAAAATTATAATAGGCTTATTATAATATAAAATACTGAAATAACATTTATTGAGTTATTTTAATTGTGTAAACACTTTTGCATGCACTCATTTCTGTAACATTGCATAATGGAAACAATGGCATTCAGCAAGTGTTGTGTGTATTTATGATAAAAAATGAGAGAAAAAGAATTAAACACCATCAAGAGTACAAGACAGAAAATCACAGATCCCCTCAGGTAAGATTTTTATCGTTCTCTGACTTCTCTGGCAAGATGAACCCTCTGGTTTCTGAGATTTTCTTGTCTTGTACTATAGGTAGTGTTAGATTCTATAATTCTCGCCTAAGGGCTGGAGGAATCTCAAGAACTTGAGAAGTGTAATGATGTTCTTATTTTTCCTTTTCACAACCACATCATTAGCAGTCAAGATTGAAAAGATGTCTACTTCCACTACATCACAACACTGGCATAGGAGTTGTGTTTTCCCAGGAATAAACCATTTACCTTTGATGATATTTGACAAAAATTTCAATTGAAGTCATAATAATAATAAATGTATTACAAATTCAAATACAGCTGATTCTGTGTGTGAGCTATTGTGTTTACAAAATTATAGAGGTCTGAGGAAATAACTTTTTTGAGTCCAATTTTAAACTGGTTGAAAACAGTATATTTCAGAAATAAAAGAATAAAACTCTTTTTAACCTGAAACGTGATTAATTTGAAATTAAACAATTTTAGAATACTTCTGTCACAATTTGTTCCATTTTAATGGAACACAAAATTCAAGTAAAAATAGTGTAAACAAATACTTATTTCCAGCATAAAAAAATGACAAGATAAAAGTTATAAATCCCCAGAAAAGAGGAAAGACTGGCTAGTATTAAACCTATTGGATATGACATCTTTTGTCCATCCCAAGGGAAGGTCCTACCTGCAAAAAGAAACTATATACTGTAAATTTAGAAATTATTGCGTTCATTTATTATTGCGATTTTTAAACCTTAATCCATAATGCGAGATAAATTATTGCGATTTTAATAAAATCTGAGTGCAAATATTGGTAAGAAATATAAGAATGTGAGTTCTAATTTTTGCGATTATCACTCAGTCGCAATATTCGCAATAATAAAAACCTCCCATTAATTTCTGAATTTTCAGTATATCTCATCTTCAGTTCATGGAAATTATTTTTTTTTTGTCCATGGAATCAAACAAGGGCAAAAAGGGAATATTTTTTAAAAATTTAGGCATGTTACTTGTTGACGTAATAAAGGGTAATAGAGTATTTTATCCTCAAATAGAAATGAATAAGTTAACCAAGAGTTCACATCCTGAATATATCAACTTTTACTGATATAAATGTTTCAATATCTGGTTTTCATTTAAGATGCCTAATACAATGATGTACATTTTTATGTAATGTGTTATGCAATGCATAACATTGGCAAGTAATGTGTAATGTAATGCATTACAGCAACGAAGCTGAGTAATGGTAATAAAATTTGCAAAGTTATGGTAATGTAATGTAATGCATTTTCATGTAATTGACCCCAGGCCTGATGAAATGCATTTTTCAGAGGCTTCTAGTTCTTATAGATTTGAAAATACATATAATATTTTGACAAAAGTTATTGGAATTATTATGATAATGTGCCATTTTAATTAGCATGCTGCAAGGCTCAATTATAAAATTTGAATTTTTAGCACTGCAAAAATATCCCTCATTTGCAGGGTCGTTAAACAAATGTGTAAATATCCCTAATTGCCTGGTTGTAACAGGCTCCTGTGCTCCAACTCCAGAACTACTTTGATACCATCCGATTTTAACCATGTTTCACCTGCGTATCTGATGGGCTTCGACTCAAGTATCTACAAAGTTATGCAAAAATAAACCGTACAAGTTATAGTGGTAGGATAATTTACGTACTACAACGGCTGATATTCAGAACAGTTTCGAGTCGGCCAATGGCCGACGAGAAATCTGTTCTGAAATCAGCTCGTTGTAGTACGTAAATTATCCTACAACGAGCTTGTATCTTGATTGGTCGAAAAGATTAAGGGGCATCAACAAGTTTTCTTCTATTCCAAGAAATGGACGTTAACCTTAATATGATTTTCGAAAAATCAGTCCTTTGTGTTATTTGAAGAAATCTTGTGTTAGGTCTCGCCGCGGGAATCTTTATACTGCAGACGGTTTTCGAAATGGATGGTCTGAATTTTGCAGATGTAGATTTTTTGGATACCTGCACTACGAATGATGACGTTTTTTGACGTCGCAGGTATTGTTTCTACAATAAAAATTATTTCATTAATTTGCACTTTCTACACACTCCGCTCATTGTTAAAACATGCAAATTAGAAAAAAAGCTTCGTAAGAAGTCCTTATAAACTTTGCAATAAAACCCACTTGAGCAAGGTCACTCATCTCGTACTGTTAAAACATGTAAATTAAATTGCTTTGTAATAATCCTTTTGTCTGTTAACGTGATCGTACGAAAGTTTAATAAAAAAATATGTCAGTTAATTTTAGTATGTTACTTGAAATTGTGCTTGAAATCATGCATTTGCGTCAAATTTTATTCGTTTCTTTTATTTTCAGGAGACCGCTGCATAGCTGATTATTATTCCAAGTATTTAGATGCATTAGCTCGTTCTTGTAATTTCTACCGCCGTCCACTGGGTTGCGTACCGCCAAAATATGGCAACCAAACAGTTGGTGTAAACAAATTAAAAACAATGATGAAAGAAATTGCTTTGCGTGCTGAAATACAAGGAAACTTTACAAATCATTCGGGTAAGCGTACGTGTGCAACACAACTATACATGTCGGGAATAGATGAGCAAGGACAGGCCATCGTTCAGAAAAAGCAGTGCGAAATATAAACAGTCGTGTAGTGAAATATCCAAAAAAGTATCCGCCGTACTGAACCAACCTGCTTTGAAAAGGAAAATCGACAGCAATATGGGCACGTCTGACGAATCAGTCCCGATGGAATGTGAACCTGCGGTGCGGGTAAAAAACTTTCAACTGAGAATGTGAAACCGTTATTTGAAAATGTGAATACGACCACGGGAAACATAACCGACAAACCCAACACTTTTTCGTCCCCGAGTTGCTCTAACCAGCCACTGAGAGACAACACTAATGGAGCTACCTTCCAAAATTGTCAGATTTTATTCCGATTTTGAGCGGTAAAAACTTGGACATTGTGATTTTGCCAATCAGAATACAATTGTGGTTTTGTTGCATTTTTTTTTAGAATTTACCTACTACAAGGATTTTTGAATTCACAGAGAAATGTGTTAATTATATAAATGTTGAAAAAGCGATTACTTTTTTTAAAATAATTATTTTGTTAAACAGTATTCATTGATTTTATGAATATTAATATAACCTAAATTGAACATGTTTTGAATATTTGCTCCAAGAAGGATTTTACGGAGGAATGTTTTTAGTAAAACTTTGTTCGAAATCAAAAATATTTCGTTATCGATTAAATTGTTCAGAACTTTATGAATATGCAATTTTCTAGCTATAGTTATTAATAAAATACTGATTAGATTATGTGTGCAATTTCTAACCGAGTCTGTTCCTTGGTGAAGTTTTATCTCCATGCTGTAGAAAATGTGGACCTTTTAAGAAATCAAAAGTAGTTGCAACAAATATTAGTAATTCTATTGTTGTTTTTCGTCTTGATTTCGTTAAAATCTTTTCATATAAGACGACCCCCCGTTTTTTGGTTTAAGTTTTCAGTGTAGTCATGTTTTGCTCATTCTAACTATGCCGATAACAGGGATGTTGTAGTACGTTTCCGACGTGCTACAACATTGGTAAATTGGAAGTTGTAGTACAATTAAGCTCCACCTTCTACAAGTGTATCAAGATTTAGAGAACAGGCACCATCAAAGCAATTCACATCACATCATGATACAATGATGTTTACTGAGTTACTACCTATGGCTGTATTGACAGGTAAATATTTTAGACTATTGTTAATTAATGTCTCGTTACGGTTTTTTTTGCACTGCAGGAATGCAAACTGGACACCGTTGTGTATTGATATTATAACTCAAGTGTATTTCCTTTATGTTTTTTTTGCATTTATTATTTTGAAACATGAAAAAATAAATGACCCCCCTTTATAAATAAAGCCCAAAATGTGTGACTTTTTGCTCCATGGTTTAAAAAAAAATCTGATCTTCTTCTTCTTCACACCCACCTTTCCAGATGGAAGGAGTCATGACAAGGAACATCTGTAATTTTAAGGGTAAACATGAAGTCTTTATGCATACACAGAATTTTTTTTTGGGGGGGAGGTGATCTAGAGCTTTTCACAAGAAGTGGTATTCTACCCTTGTTGAAGGCCTTGTGGAGATCTCTAGTTTTGTAAATCCTCTGTTTTTCTCATGGTTGGAGAACAGTCTCTCTGAGATTTACCCCAAATCTTTTCATTTTCTTAAATACTTGGGATATTTACAGTAATATAGTACTATTGGTATTAAACGTTCTTTATATTTACAGGCTATGTTTGGAGAATTACGTATACATACTTTTGCCACAGCTGCCAACTGAAAATATGGAAAATCAAAGCATAATTCACATCTAGGAAATTAGAATTTCCATCTTATAGGACATAACATCAGTATATAATGGATCAGTTTACATTTACAACTTACCTTGAGAATAAAAGCTGAAATGAAAAATACTGGACAAAGAGGAAAATTGTAATTCCAAGCGGTGTCAGAGGAAATTCATTTGTAGTACTATTGTTAATTTTGTTATACTACTGAACAATATGTGTGTTACCATGAATATACCATTTTGCCTGGATATTATCTCAATCATAAGCACACATCATATTTGCCAATGGTTAATAGTGCAATTTGTAAATGTATTTAGTCAGAATGGAATGTAGATTATTTCACATTTTCTCAAAATAAAAAAGAATCACACTTTGTCAGCCGAGTATAGTTAAATTTTCTGAAATATGGTCTAGAAAACTGGAGACTATGATCATGATGATGATTCATACTAACAAAATGTACATAGAACCATTATAACTGATATTCCAGATTAGTTACTCTGACTCTGCATGTGTTTATTTCATTTAGTCATGGCATTTAGAAAAGTGTCTTGTGTTAAATTTTTATTCCATTAAAATCAATCTTGATAAAACAAATTTGGAAATATCTTAGATTTCATTGTTTATCTTTAACATTATAGTAACTGACCATGTTAAAGAAATTTTTTGTTTTTGTGTCTAGGCTTTCATCTCACATTGAACAATATTTCTGCTGCATCACAGTGGTCAGACCTACTTTGATGGAAGAAGCCCAAGTGTTTGAAGACGACCATTTACAATATGGCAGTAATTGACAAACCTTATGGGATGCTTATGTGTTGACTATTATACAGAAATGGGCACGATAGGCTAAAGTTTAACACTTAACATCAAAATTTCATTATGCAATATATTTTATAACATAACACCAATTTACAGTAGAATTATTTGTAGTTATATGTCATGTATGTTGATATAGACATTTGAACACAATTTTCCAATTTGGAAATTTAAGAAGGCTTTTTCATTTTTGGAAATTTAGTACTGAATTTTTTCCAAAGTGGAAATTCTTTTTCGTTTTTTCCTTATTGGAAATCTATACTAGCATTTCTTTCCAAATTAAATAAATGATATTTTTCCAATTTGGAAATTTTACACCCAAAATACTTCCAATTTGAAAATTGAACCTTAAAATTTTCCAAAGTGGAAAAACAGATCAGGCAAATTCCATTTAGGAAAACTATTTCCACTTTGGAAATTGTATTTTCCAAATTGGAAAGAGTATTTCCTAAATGGAAAAGTGATTTCCAATTTTGGAAAAACAACTTACATGGCTTCAGAATACTAGTTGCAGGGGGTATACCCCCCCCCCCCCAAAAAAAAATTTTTTTTAATTATTGGGACCCAAATTTATTTGTCGCAAAATTTTAGGGTTATTCGATAAAAAATAAGGTGGTTCATTTTTAGACTTTACCGGAATGCCAAATTTGTCCCGAACAGTGTTTTGTATGTGTAACCATGTTGTTGATCAACCAAAAAAAAACATATCATGAGTTTTGAAAAATGTTTAAAGTAATTTTTTAATTGGCTTCTTAAGTAAAATATCCTCAATAGCAGAAACCTAATAATCATAAAATAATAGTGTTCCTTATCGACCTGTATTTGGTTGTAAACAGTGTTGTCAATAAGGGATGATTAAAAAGGACAACTTTTACTTTTTCTATTCACTTTCCTGAATTTTCTTGTTCCTGACAGGGAAAGCATTAACAAGATCATTGAATTTCACAACTGGTGCATTTTTTTCGTGTTTGCAATTTATTGTCTAATAATCATTACCCTTTATTAATATGTTACAAGTAAACTGTTACAGGAAGTATATCGTTATCACAGGTTTTAGGATGTTAACTTCTCCATTTTAAAACAAAAAGGATACCAAATTGCTGTATGGCTTTCAGAGAATTTCGTATTAAAAAAACAAACATAGAACGCTGATAGGTCAGTGTGTTCTTTTCTTAGATATAAGCATTCGAAATTTTTTATGGAAAATGATTCTCTTAATTTTTCATTTATTTTGTATAAGCTGGTTCTGTCCATTTTTCGGTCGCCATCATGATTTGGTTGACTGGTACGAAATATCCATTTCACAGATGGCAATGGATATCTTCCGACTGTCGTGAATACAAATCCGTTCCTATACCGATTGTGACTATACCCCGGCTTTGACTACTGAGTAACACGACTGGTGCCACTAGTGGAGTAGGAGTTGCTTACCCTTCCGGAGCACCTGAACTCACCCTGGTTTTTGTAGGGTTCGTGTT